>QVNV01026273.1:0-38222 GCA_014825455.1 Pseudomyrmex pallidus | reverse complement strand
ACACACACACAACTAATGTCTATGCAATTGCTGTATATAATTATAGTACGACTATAATGTTGGTAATGGTTCAAAGAATGGACACAATTATACTAGTAATATTCATGTACAGAAAAGGTCTTGTGCTTGTGCTTGATAATGCTTCTCTATTTGCTTATATGTAACCTTTGTTTTAATTCTGGTTCTGCCTGTTAAAAACATGATTTATTTCCTGTTGTGATTCCTTATTGTTTGTTTATAGACGGTATTCAAAGCTGGATCTTATATTTAATAAGATTGTCTCAAGTTTATCTTAAGATGTCATACGAGGTTTTATTGGTTACAAAAAGAGCATCTAAAGATAAATTTAAGATAATCTTTGAATGAAAGATCCGATTGTAAATACTGGGCTATGTCTGATATGTCACAGCAAACTTCACATTTTCGCATAACATGAGACAAGAATGGGTTTAAATTTATAAACAAAACCCAACGTATAGATTGGAGAGAAGCATCACATTTACAATTATGATATTGTTTTTTTTTATGTTTATTAAAAATTTGTTGCGATGATCAGTCTCTGTCAGAATTTGGAAATGTAATGATTGCGAATTTTTCTTGGAAATTTTGCGACTGAGGAGGACTCCAGTTAGAATCAAACTATCGTTTTTGCTTAATTAATGATTATGACAGTAATAGTATACTGTTAAAATAATTAATATCTTACTTTCTTGCTCGTAATCGGGTCTTATTTTTATATTTATATCTTATTTTTATTTTTATATTTTCGTAAGAAAACAATATTGCAAATTTTTGATCAGGAAACATGATAAAAATAATTGACGCTTTTACGGATGACTTATTCTGTAATTTATCAAACATATTAAGTCACATGTGTTGTGTGTATGTATTGTTGTCAAAAAGGAGACCAAAAGTATGTAAATAAAAATTGACTGTGTTAAATATGTAAAAAAATAAATTTGTTTTACGCGTAACATGTTTCTTATGTACATTTGCTCATAAATTAAGGTTTAGTTAATTAATCCTTATTATCTCAGCTTGATGTTTTCCACAAATCGTGATAAATTGTATCAAGTGTGGGTTACGATGAAAGTCATCCATGTCTGATGTTGTAGCGATTACGAGCTTTTTCTGCGATTTGGCACCGCAGTTGGGCTGTTGGTTGGCTGCTCGCCAGATGCACATAATGATGCTGCGTGCTGTGATGCGTGCTCCATTGACCTTCTTTGATACGACCCCTATTGGTCGTATTATCTCCAGGTTTGCTAAAGACGTGGACGTACTGGATACATCTCTTCCTCCGCAAATTTCCGATACCATCTATTGCTTGTTCGAGGTAATTGTTTTCGCAATGTGCAGAGAATAGCGAGTTGGGATTCTAAATCATTAATTTTCTACTCATCTCGTGTTTCATCGTGTTCCGTATTCCTTCCGTATCCTTTCACTTTTCACCATGCAAAGAATTTTGCGTATTTTCACCAAATTTTATCTAAACGTATCCTATGCTTGTTACATATAAGAGGCGTTTAAATAATGGTAGCGTTGCTATGCTGTCTACTTGATATTTAAGTGGATAATGTTATTTGTGTAATTTTGTATTTGTAGTTTTCGTTGAAAGAAAAAAATGCCAAAGTATATTCAAAATGCGCTACCATTGAGTATAATTGTGTCCGTTTTTATAGACCTAACAGTGGATTCTGTTTGCGCCATATAGAATACGATATTTAAACATCGATCTTTAAAATAAACCTAAGTATATATTGATGCTTTATATGTAAGTTTGTCTACTGCATAGCGATAATCATATTCATGGTACATGTTGGTGGGCCTATAAACGATCAGTATATCCTTATTTATGCAAAGAAACCCAGTGTTTAGAAAAATACAAATGCTTTAATTATAATAAGATTTTGCATGTTTACAGATCGTTTTACGTTTCTTTTTACAAAAAGTTATTTTGTACACATGTCAAAATATTACATGTATTCATGTATATTTTACATGCGGACATCTTTTTATCTTTGTTCTAATCCATTTGTAGTACGGTAATGATGTCTTATAATTATATTTAACATCTTACATGTATTACATTTATATATATTAAGAAGAAAGGAAATGATACATAAAAATAAAATATGCTTTCACATCCACAATTGTACCAATTACAGGTCATAGCTACTCTAGTTGTTATAAGCTACAGTGCACCTGAATTTGCCTTGGTGATACCGCCAATAGGCGCAATTTACTATTTTATTCAACGTTTTTATGTCGCAACATCACGTCAATTAAAACGACTAGAATCTGTATCGAGATCGCCTATATATTCTCATTTTGGTGAATCGGTGACCGGTATGTATAAAACATTTTGTACATGTATTCTGACAATATGTTTTTAATAGAGTAATGATAAATAAATAACTCTAGAGAATAATATTTTATTCTCCAAAAATTTTAAGAATGATCTCTCTATTTATCTATGCAGGCGCTCAAATAATTAGGGCGTACGGTGTACAAGATCAGTTTATCCAAGAGTCTGAAAACAGAGTAGATTTCAATCAAGTGTGTTATTATCCCAGCATTATTGCAAACAGGTACATACATGAGACAACGTTATAACATTTGTCTTCATTTATAATAAGTATAACTGAAATAAACATATTTTGTAGATGGCTGGCTGTGAGATTGGAGATGGTCGGAAACCTGATTATATTCTTTGCAGCATTGTTCGCTGTTTTAGGTAGAGATACCATGAGTCCAGGACTCGTTGGTCTATCGGTCAGCTATGCCTTACAAGTAAGATATTGGAATCTATTTTATCTTTCATAAAATATGTTATTGTAATATTTTTTATTAGTGTTTACTTTTTTCATATGGAAGTATCGTAAATTTGAATATTACATTTGAATATTACTACAGATTACTCAAACTTTGAACTGGTTGGTACGTATGACATCTGACGTCGAGACTAATATCGTCGCAGTAGAAAGAATAAAAGAATATGGAGAAACCACACAAGAAGCACCGTGGAAAAATACGGAATATACACCTCCAAAAGAATGGCCTATGCATGGTCGGGTCGATTTCAAAGATTTCAAAGTTCGCTACAGGGAGGGATTGGATCTTGTACTGAATGGTTTGACGTTCAGCGTTCTGGGCGGTGAAAAAATTGGAATAGTAGGCAGAACCGGCGCCGGAAAGTCGTCTTTGACGCTAGCCCTCTTTAGAATAATCGAGGCGGCATACGGGAAAATCCTTATTGACGATGTAGATATCTCGAAACTGGGTCTTCATGATTTGCGCTCGAGATTGACGATTATTCCGCAGGATCCAGTATTGTTTTCCGGTACACTAAGATTGAATTTAGATCCTTTCGATTCTCATTCCGATGAGGAAGTCTGGCGAGCGCTTGAGCACGCTCATCTCAAATCATTTGTAAAAAGTAGGTCATATTTTTAATAAATTTTTTTCCCACATTATTTTTGATAAATTTAAAATGCTAATCTATTTAATGTCAAATTGTAGACTTGCCAAATGGTCTTTTACATGAAGTTACCGAAGGTGGAGAGAATTTAAGCGTCGGACAGCGGCAGTTAATCTGCTTAGCGAGAGCACTACTCAGGAAAACGAAAGTTCTCATACTAGATGAAGCAACGGCTGCAGTTGACTTAGAAACTGATGACTTGATTCAAACAACTATTCGCCAAGAATTTAAGGATTGTACGGTTCTCACGATAGCGCATAGACTCAACACTATTCTAGATTCAGACAGGTACGTTTCAAGCTATCGTTTCAACATTTGGTTTATTATTTTTTGCTGAACTGGTCACACTAGTTCATAGTTTATCTGTTTCCTTTTTATTTAGAGTGGAAAAGATGAACTCTGAACTGGTACAGCTAGTAAAAAAAGAACAAATCAATTGCGATTCGACTGTTTACTCTGATTCTTTTGCTTTTATTATATTGATTTTTCCAATGCTTTTCAATTTCGCTGTGATTGATACAATCGTGAAAATATTTTATATTTTTGGTTCATACTATTTATATTATAAACGTAAAAATGTTTTTAGGGTAATTGTACTAGATAAAGGTCTGATTGTCGAGTACGATTCTCCAGAAACGCTACTTCGCAATCCATCTAGCTCTTTCTACAGTATGGCTAAAGATGCTGGTTTAGTTGCTTAAATAAACCAAAAAACTAAACTGCAGATCAAGTTTTTAACAGTTGTGTACCATCCGTGAGTCAATGTTAAAGGAAGTAACACATTCAGAAAGCCACGAACAACGTGTAGTTTTTAGTACATATAGAAATTTATATAGTAAAATATTTCTATACAGAACAGAGCGAACGTTTGACATAATCGATGATGTGCAAAGAAGGAAGTACTCGCTAGAATTATTTACCAGATCTTTTCCTGCGACGAAAAATGATTATTATTATTAAAAAATTGTTACTATTCTTCCCGAAAGATTGCACTGTTGATTATAACAAACTACTTATATGTAGAATAAGATTTGTAGTAAAGTTTTTCATCGCATAAAAGAAACAACAGCATCATCTCATTTCTAAAGTAGATACTTAATCAGAAAGAAAGTCGTTACTTAACCAGGAAATAGTCAGGTGATTTTCTTATACAATAGGATATGATAGATATGTAAGGTAACACATTTTTAATTACATTTGTTCTTTATAAAGCGATATATAGTTTCGCAACTTTCAATACAAATAACATTATTTGCTTTATTTATTTTTGCTTAAGGATCGGCTACTGCTCGTCAGCCATATTGTTTTCATGACGTCAGAACAGCGATCACATAACTTTTCACGTGAACTTTTTTTGCCATCGAACTTGCAAATATTTTTACAATATTCAGCTAAAGAAATTTTAGCCTGACTAAACATCCGTGGTTAAAAGTTTGCCTATTTTAATAGTTACGATAAGTAAAGTAAAAAAACTGAACATATTACTTCTCAAATATTGATATACTGTATAAATACAGCAATTGATAAAAGTTTGTGTTCACAGATTAAAAAGTCAATAAGAAAATCGAAAAACTAAAAAAAAAAAAAAACAAACATCTTAAGAGATTACAAATAATCTGTACATACACACATTTAGATCAATGCGCTACTGTTCTTCTAATTGTTGTTTTAAAATTTTAATATCCCAGATGTGTTCTTTTTGGAATTTTATTGCATATAAGAGATTTTTTTCATACTTCTCATTAAAAAAAATTGCACGTTTGTGCCTATTGTCTATTTTCTTTTAACATATGACAATCAATCACAATAATATTCAGTTTCAGTGTATCACATTAGACGCAACATTATCATAAATCAAGAAGTAACTGTACTTTTTATCCAATATATGCTACTTACTTGCCTTACATCACCAAATTTTTCTTTCTTCTCTCTTTTTCTCAACACATGTTAATTTTAATAAACTAAAAATTTAATGTGTCATTTACATACATATGAACACATGTAACATGTTATTTTTATAAATCGCTCGTGAAAAAGAAAATTAATGACGTTGCTATAGCGATCTCAATTTAGTATGCATTTTATATATATACAGCACAAATACTTAGAGAAAACTGATGCGACTCATATTATACTGTATATACTGTATTTCTTAATATACAGTTTTTTTGTCTATTGTATAAAATACAGGTAAAGAATGTCCGTGCCTATTACATAATGCGTAGAGAAATCGCATTTATCGAATTATAATGTAAACTTTCACAGCAAAGCTATAAAAACCTGCGCGTACCTTTGTTTGGTCGCATTCATAGATAACTTAGCCAGTGTTTTTAATCCCAGCGAGCAAAACGAAAGAAATATGCCGGTAGATTGACAGCAAGGTTTTAGTGATGGAAGATTTAAGTCACGGGAAATTCTCCGTATTTTTGTCTCAACATAATCTCAGGAGCACGTTTATTGATATAGTCGTGAATGCAGTGAAACTCTGTATATATATATATATACATATATATACACTTAATTTTTATATATTTTAAATCTTTTCTTAATTACATTAATATATTATTATTAAGTACACTTTTGAGAGTATTACTATTGTGTTATTGCTTTGTATTTGTCATTTTATTTATATTAGATGAGATTACACTTAAAATAATTATTGGAACTTTTTCAATATTTTTCAGCTTGTTCAAATTTTTTTTTTTTTTTTTTTTTTTTTTTTTTTTTTTTGAAAAATCTTTTTATGAAATGTTAATATTGGCACACACATACACATATACGTACACATGGTTAACATTTATATAGAATACTTTGTATGATAAAACGTATGATAAAAGCAATACATTTGCTAGCATATATAATTTTAATGTATTTTATATTATATGTCACACAGTTAGAAAAGTAATATTTTAATATTGTTAGAAGTTTTACGTCTGCTATGATAATTCGCGACTCAGTAATAAGTTTAAATCAAAATATGTTGTTGATGTCATGTTCTCTCTTTCGTTCGCTCGCTTACTCACTCCGTTCAACTGACGTAGAATGTTGATTTAAATTACTGATCATAGTATTAATTTTGTTATTTTCTCTGTATGTGTGTGTGTGTGTGTGAATATGTAATGGAATTCTGTGTATTAGTGTGATTTATGAAAACGTTACCAATATTACTTGTAAGTTATAAATCGAACTTACGTTCGATCACTTGTGTAAAGCTTATGAAGTTTATGGTTGGTATCATACGCATATATGAGATTTCACCGATAACACATGTTACGCGCGGAAGGAAAAGTGCCTTCTTGTAAAAAGAAAGACAAACCCGATATTATACTATTCATAGTATAAAGAAGAGACAAATCTAGAAGTTAAATCGTACTTTTACATCTTTTATTTCTTTTTCTCTCCTTTTACGTATTTGTGCATAGAAGTTTATTTTGAATATACTATAATTTTGTTGTTTTTCGCCTAAATTTTACAAATCTCCGATATACATACATCTCATGCAAGGAATAGTAAAATAGCAGTGAGGAGAGGAATACTTGTTTATTGTAAACGATAATTTATATAATCACGTCTAATAAATAGCATTAGCCTCTCACGTTTACAATACATGAGAGTTGCACTTTCTTTTAAACATTCTTATTTTCTGTAATAATACTGCACAATATATTCTTACTATCGCACATAAATAATTTTTGTCGAAGAACCATGTTAGAAATTTACATTGCACAACTACGCTCATGTATAAACTACGCTATAAATTAAAAATTTTATTCAGAAAGAACGAATACCTAGATGGTAATGGATATGTAATAAATGTATATTGTCCAAAATTAGATTGTAAGTTGGTAGTTCAATTATACAATTATTGTATAACGGAATACAAAATATGACGTTATATACTCGACGCCGTTACTCTCAATTCGATGCTTTCAAAGTTATGAATAACAAAAAGTACTAATATATACATAATATATATATATATATATATATATATATATATATATATATATATATATATATATTATACGTTCTAAACTTTCATAAGATGTCGCGATATGAATAAAAAAATTTGAAGAAATCCATTTATTATTTAACAAATGACACATAAAGAATATATGATAATTCAATTTTATTTTTTGTAGCAACACATCTCTTAAAATCATATGTGTGTTTCTATTGTTCTTATATCGTGGCGTTGTAAACATTTTGTAATTAAAATATTTACACATTGATGTCTAATTGCTATTGAGCACATATTATGCATTTACAATCTGTTTCTTATACAAAACAATTACAAGACAAAAATTCATATATTTCGCTTCTGACATCATAATTTGAATATAACTGTAGAAGTACCCAGGAGCCTTAAAAGAATATATGTGCTTTGAATAATTAGTCATTATCAAATATATACTAAATTTACGTATATTTGTTATTGTATATATTTAGTATAATATTTGATAATAATGACCAATAATACATGTTTCAACAGCGCACACAGGGCGAGACACGTTCGCAGCGATATCGGATCTAACTAGCGTCAAATACAAACATCGAACGCTAGACGCAAAGAGTAGGAGACCGTCAAATCGCGACGCGACGTGGGGTGGGCTTAGTGACCGGGCTGTTCGGGGGCACAGCCTTCACTTCCCCAAATATGACGAACACTGTTCTAAATGAAGGCGCTACTATTTTGTAGCAACCTCTTATTACTAAGAACTTTCGATCATTTTTCCTTTTACACATACTTTGCTCATACTTTGCTCGATCGTTTCGCGATGTAGATAAAAGAAATATCTGAATTTGTTCTAAAAACGGAACTTTTGTTATTTTATTTTGCAATGTATCGAAGTATGCTCACAACACAGCACGCGATTTCGAAAATATTGCAGTAGAATATACATGTACACACATATAATAGTATACGGCAATTTGTACAAATAAACATGAATGTGTGTGTAACTTATATTCCTTTGGTATTGGACAATTATTGATTCAGGACAATTTAGGATAAAGTACTTGATGCTAAACCCCTACACCAAGTATTATTCATTCTTCTTCGCTAATTCGTCTTTTGGACGATCTTTAATGGCTGCGTGTTTTTTATTTTCTGCTAGTTGCGCCTCCATTTCACCAGAGAAACCGAACTCGTTCACTCTGGTGTGATCGGTCTTGTATATCCATCTTTGGTACAAAAATATGAAGAAAACAATATCGTCACGGAAGCAGCCAATCCTGTACAAGGTCGGCATCTTTATCACAAATGCAAAAATATCGTCAATAAACGTGTTGAGGAATTTATAAGACAGCATACGCCATGGAAGATGAGCAACGCTCTTAAGTTTGTAATTGATAAATAGCTGCGGCGTCATCATGATAAATCCAAATGTTAACAAAAATCCGTATAACATGTTGAGTATCCAAGAATACCATCCCTTATGTTCCAAGTACATTAAAGAATAAATCGCATATCCTCCTAAAAGAGGATACAGAGCCCATGAGAGATACTTGAAGGCGAGTCTATCGTATTCTTTCGTAGAAGACTCCACATACGAGCCTTTATCTTGGAATGATATTTTTGGAAAAATCCCGAGTACTTTGACTTCTCGATTAACATTAATATCTACAACTTTGTTGATCTTCCACACCTCGATGCACAAACCTATCGCGCAACTGATGCGCACCACTGGATTTGTTTCGTTATCGAGAACGTAAAGGAGAACAACGAGAGATTGGAATACATTGAAAAATACAGAACGAACAGACAGACCTTCCAGTGATTTCCTGTTGTTCCAGAATTGAATATCTAAAAATCATAAAAACAAAGTTTTAGACACCTGAGAGAGATACATGTTTACACACGAGAGATACACGTTTGTGTACATACCGTTTTTAAATGCTAAAATTTCAAATACGCTATGTAAAATCGACACAATTATAGTCAATCCTAGAAGATATGGACTTGTTTCAAGTAAAGTTTCTTTCAAAGTATCTTGATCGTTATCATCTTCATCAGATGCTTCTCCTGTGTGCAACAACAGATAATACAAGTTTAGTAATAGTATATAATAAATATATATATACTAATATATATATATATTTTTACATACATACAAAATTTCACTTCTTAACATTTATTATTTATATTATTATCAACACATAATTATAAAAAAAACAAACCCATGAAGGACGTCCATTTATTTCTAACAGACTGAGCTGCATATAATTGCCATTTAAATAATGAAATTGGCTGGTAAGTCAATTTGAGGTTCAATTGCTCCACAGTGTCATTCAAAGGTTGATAATCCCGTTGCATGTTCCAAAAATCATTCATATATATTACTGGTTTATACTTATTTTCTCCTGGTAAAAAGTGTATATCTAAACAAAAGGTAGTGCAAAGTATACTTTCAATACGCAAGATATAATATAGTTTTTTTTAATTTTTGTTATTTTTTTAAACATAAATACTTACATTCATCCAATGGTTGTGGCACTGCGCCATACATCCAATTAGCTTGATCAATTACTAAATTAACAGTCAAATTTGGATGCCAATGTGATACATATTCTTGATTCATTATCTCAGCTTTCTGCAAAAGTTCATATGTACACATTTAATAATATATATGATAAAACAATCACATATACAATCAGGCAATAAAAAAATGTGTTTTTGTACATACTGCTATTTCTTCTTTGCTGGCTGTACTTTCGCCAGTCAGTAAGTTATGTCGTTTCTGATATTTAATCTTTTTAAACTTATTTAGCATTTTTCTTGAATAAGATGTATAGTCACCAGCAAAAATTCCTTTGCCAGCTTTAGGATTTGGTGATTTTCCACTTTTTGTTACATATACATGAAGGTATATAGAGCCATTTTGTTTTAAACGTTCTGAAGCGACAAAAGAATATTCAAGAATTCTTGATCCATCTTGATTTGGTCCACTGTACCAATCTCCATACACCAGTCCTTTTTCGAACCAAATCAAAGATTGATTGTCAAACTGATCAAAGTTCTCTGATTCCGACAGATAAACGCTAAGATCAAATAACGTTCCATTGGAAAATATATTTACAGCTTGTATGCGTGTATCGCTAATATTGGGAGACTTGGTTTCAGGACGTCTGAAGAAGCTACTAATAAAATAAATTATAAGAGCTCGTATAATTAGCGACTTAGTTATGGCAAAGAATGATTCTAAGCGCGATGGTTGCTGAGCTTTTCTCCTTTGTTCTTCATGCTCGGCATTTGTCTGTAAATAAATAAATCTGAATTAAACAATTAAGTTCTTCTCAACAGCATTTCAGCACACATAAATCAGCCAAAACAAAATAAATAATTTTTATGCAAATCTCAATAGCTCTTGTAACTTTCTGCTTGTACATGTATAGTTTCTCTCAACCATCATTTACAATAAAAAATTACACGCGTATTTTCAAAAATCTTGATAAACGGTTCAATGCCACAAGTTTTCAAGATAACTTCGAAGGCCGTGAAAATATGTATATAAGGAAAAATATAGATAACATATAAATTGAACGCACATTTCCCTCGTCGTTATTTTGTTCAGTTCTCGGAACCAATTCACCATTGGGCTGACCATTATCCATGTTTTCTCTGACATTTAATTCCGCGCTATCACGATTGTCCTCGGTAACTACCATTTTTATCTTGGATCTCATGCTCATGGCTCATAAGCCTCAGGCTATTGGCCATAAACAAAAGACACACAAGCGCGCAGAGTTGAAACCTGAAAGCTGTTCATGCCGTTGAATTAATTCAGCGAGATAATTGAGGGTGCGCTCGGTTTGTATAGTTTATGCGTACAAAACGTGGACATCGCGGCGCTCGTGAACGAAAGCACGTAAAATGCGCCCGTGACTGCTCTCATTTTTTTCTCTACAAATAAAACCTAAACGTAATGCTTTGAATCATTTGTAGTGCTGCAGCCAGCTGTAAATGATCGTTGACTGCGGCAATGTGACAGATTTCCTAACCTTAGAGGATCTTCCACTTTAACGCTTAATAACTCGCTTTGCAGGATCGAGTAATGTGTTTTTCTGTCAGATTCTTTCGTTTCATGTAAAATCGCGTCGAACGAGCTTAGTTTCATCAAGATTGAAGCTGATGGAAGTATTTTGAACAATTGTCACAAAAAGTTCAAGTTTAAATTTTCAATGACAACATGGCTCGAGTATTGAACTTTTTAAAGACAATACGAAATAATTGGAAGAAATCTGTGTTTGCAGCGGCAGCTTTCTCGTATGGAATTTCATACGGCAAAGAAGCATATGAGTAAGAAATCATGGGCAACATAATCTACATCTTTCTTCTACGTTTCTCTCTAATTTCTATATCTGTTTTATTTTTAATACATATTGCATCTCTTATTAGTATCTCTCTTTATATATCTTGACTTTTTTTTTTGTATAACTTGTAGTATAGAACAATTAATGTATCAATATTGTGAAGATGTAGTTAAGTATGGAGATGCTCCTTGTCCTACACATGCCAAGCCTCGTCATGTAACTGTTATTTTGAATCCAGCAGCTAAAAAAAGGTTGGTAGAGAAAAATAAGAATTTTAATATCAGCTTTTAAAAAGTGATGAATTGACAAGTGATGGAATTTATATTAATTCTTTTTTCTTTTTTCTAGAAAAGCCAAGAAACTATTTGAGAAATATTGTGAGCCTTTATTGCACTTAGCTGGTATTTCTGTTACTGTCATTGATACACAATCAGGAAGTCATGCACGTAGTATAATAACAAATCTAGAAACACCTACAGATGCTATTATTGTAGCAGGAGGTGATGGTACCTTGTCTGATGTTATAACTGGTTTAATGAGAAAATATGAACACAATCTCCATTCTGTCAGGCAATGTCCTATTGGAATTTTGCCACTGGGAAACACAAATACAATTGCAAGTAAATTTTATGGAAATTATCAAAATTTGGCTGAAGTACATAATATGATTGATGCAACAATGGCAATTATTGAAAATAAGTTAAAATTGATAGATACCATGGAGATCAAAGTATTAGAAGTATGTATGTGTGTACATTTTTGTTACTTTTATATGAATTTAAGGAGGATCCAGAGAAACCTGTAAAACCAGTTTATGCTGCAGGAAGTATAGAATGGGGAGCTTGGAGTGATACACATGCTCATGTTGATAAATATTGGTACTGGGGTTCTTTACGCAAGTAAAACAATATTATTTATCTTAAATTCTACAAGTCTGTGTATATATCTTATATATCATATGATGTTAAATTTGTAACTTAGATATGCAGCTTATATCTTTAGTGGCTACAAATCAGATTTAAATTGGAACTGTAATGCAGTAATGAAATATACCAATCCTTGCAAAGGATGTTCAAATTGTTATTCCAACGAATTGTCTCATAATCATTCTACAAATTTGAGTAGAAGATGGTGGCATGCATTTTTGCCTAAGAAAAAAACGTTTGTTCTAGGTAAAAAAAATTTTATTTATTATCTAAATTGTTGATTAGAGAGAATAGAACTATTTGTAAAGTAAATATATACAAAAAGAAGAAAAATAGAAATAAAATAGCTTCTTTTAAATATAACTTACACAATATATTTCATTATATTTCTCAGATAATCACATTGATTATAGCAAGGTAGTAAATGAAAAGTGTGCTACATTCTATGAGATGCCTTTTTCAACAACAGAACTATGTATAAGTACAGAAAATTCAAAGAATTCAGTTGAATCGGTGCCTTCGTTACAAATAGCCCTAGGTAATAAAATCATATTTATTAAGATTAATGAGTTCTCCTTTGATTCTCTTATTAATATTTTAAGCCAGTTACACATGATCAGTGTACATCTTTAAACTTTATCCACTTTTTTAAAGGTCCGGAAAATATCAGCTATACGAAATTTGTTGAAAAAGGATGGAAACAAGAAATGGAAAATGAATTACCAGTAAATGTACTGTTAGATGCAAAAGATATTCAATTATATCCCGAAGCTGTAAGTAGCTTGTTTTATCATATTTATAGATAAATGTGTGGTGAGAATATGGACCGTAATTAATTTTAATGTAATAATTTTGTTTTAGACTGATAAAGATAAAATATTTTATATTGATCATGAAGAATATGAATTGAAGCCAATTCAAATCAGATTACTCCCACAATCTGTAACAATATTTTGTCCAAAATCGAATATTTAATATATAAAGTATTTTATAACAAATAAAAAATACAAAAACAATTTTTGAAGTAATTTGTAGCATCTAAAGATATGTGACCAGAAGTTGAGATTTACAAATAACGGAAAGTGACAAGTCAAAAAGGTATTTAAAACTTTGTGTGTGGTTTGTGTATGTGTGTGTGTGTGTGTGTGCGTGCGACAAAAAATATTATTTAACTTTGGTTTTTATATAAAAAATAATTTATTGCGCGTAAAAAAATATTTTGACTATGTCATTAGTCTACATCACTGTTTATCAAATCGGAGTCAATTAGAAGTGTAGCTAACGCATTTCTATTCGCAGGTTTTTAGGATACAATCCTCACTTATCGTAACTTAGCGAGTTACTGATCTATACTGTACATTAATATTACATACGGTTTTTGACACATCACGTTCTTACACTAAAAGATTGATTATGGCAGGCCGTACTTATATCTCTTACAATTTAAATTGTTTTAAATACTAATCTCTAATTGTGCTAATTAAAGACAAGTACATTATTGCAAGTTTTACTTTTTATCACTTTGATATAAAGCAGTCTCTTTATAAAATATAAAATTTTATAATATTAACCGGCTTTTCCTTATTCTGTAAATTTACAACAATTTCGATAACGTCTAACAAAGTCCATTTTTACATTTTGTCTGTGTAATGCTACACTTGTAACGCACACGTAAAGTAAAACGTTGCAAAATAGTCCCGCGGATTGTGTAAGATATTAAGATATATATGATATATTTACATTACGCGATACGGAAGTCTCGAAAATGTTTTCAAGATTTTATTTCGTAACTATTCACTGTCTGCTATTGTTTACCTAAACTCGTGGAAGGTATACTGTCTTCCGAACTTGTTGAAGGACTGTTTTTCGAGCGGGGATTTTTTTCGCGATCGTTACTCGCAGCTTTGAAGAAGTCTAATAACGTACTCCTAGCAGATTTTGTTACCTTCTGAGGCTCAGTTGATCGCGATCTACTAGATCTTCGACCAGGTGTCACTTGAGTTTTTTGAATTGACATTCTGCGTTCGTATTTTTCTTTTCTTATTTTCGTTAACCAATCTACATTCTCTTTGCATTTCTGCGGTGACATCTCGAGCAAATGCGGCGCCGTACCGTCCAAGACAAAATTTGGCAAGTTAGATGTAGGCGAGAAAAGAATCCCGTCGTCTATACTCCCAGACTGGCTCGTACTAGGTTCGTCCGAATCATATCCTCTACTTGAATTAATAATATTCTCCCTGCCAAATCTTCGTATACTGCTATTATCCATGTAAGCCCGTTTTGTGAAAATCATCTCGCGGTTTTCGCGAATAGGAGATAAAATTGAATTAAATTTTCTTTCAGATCCCATCATCATTTGTTGGTAGGTACGTTTGAAAGAATTCTGTCTATCTCCATGATGATTGGAGTTTTCATTGTTAAACTCAGGAGTTTTAACTGTGTACGAAGATTAATTTGTTTTTAAAATATTCAAGTGTTTAAAAAAGAAAGAATTTTAGAATTCGCTCTTGTAGCGCGCTTTATTCTTACCCGGAGTAGTATTCGAGTCTGATGTAATTTCTTGATTACGATTTGCGTATTTAGTAGTTGGAGTAGTTTCCAACTTTGTATGACCTACTGGAAAATTTTCTAGTACAACTTCAGCTCGGCCAGATATCTGTCTATTCTCATTATCTGCTTTATCTTCATATCCAACTGTCCATAATCTGTAGGTATAATCGTCAGAACACGTTACTATCTGAAATGATTATCAGAATTAGACAAATAATGATATAAAACAATTTTAGCTTAATTTGTAGTATAAATAAATATTAACCTTAATGTCGTTTTTATTGTACCAAGAAACGCACGTTACTTCTTCTGTGTGGCCGTGAAGTTTTACTAATGGCAAACCTGGTCTGTTGGTGTGCCAAATATATGCGAGTTCATCACTCGACCCACTGACAAGGTAGCGACCATCAGAGCTCAAACAGGTTTTTATATAAAATGTAGAATTTTGATGTCCGTAAAATGCCATTACTACAACAAATTTTTTGTGATTTTATTTAATGCTTACATGTAAAATCATTTGCAGTTTAACAGAAAAAAATTACTTGCCTGATTGACGATTATATGATGATACGTTATAAGCATATATATGATTATCCATGCAACTTGCGTACAATTTGATTTTAGCAGGACATATTAACAACGAAGAAAAACCGTTTTTTGAGCTGGTTCCTGCATAATTCATGCAATGTTTGGCTATCGGTTCTTTTTTATGAACAGTATAATTTTTACGCAAGTCCCATACTTTTAGCAAACTGAAACAAGAAAAAAAAAAAGAATAAAAGTCGGAACAACAAGTCTTACTGTCTATCGAATTATCAACAGCTATTTGTCAATCGTACCCATCGCCTGCGGCACATGAAATCAATGTAAAATCATCTTGAAACACTAAACCAGTGATACTTTGCATTCTTGATGTTTGTGCAACAGTCTTCTGTTTCATTTTATGTGCATTGACATTGTGTGCATTTGCTATGCAATTATCTGGTTTTGCCTGGCTGGCTCTGATATCCCATACCATAATGGAGCCATCTCTAGCACCAGTTGCAAAAACAGCTAATAAAAATTTACAAAAGAATGTACTTTTTAATAATGCTCAATTTTGAGAGTATCTATAAAGTATTTATTTTTTTTTCTGAAATAGTACATGTATATTTACATGCATATAAACCTTTTATGTATATAATTATTCAACATTTTACCTTTGTCTCGATCACGAAATATTGCTGTCTTTACACTTCGAGTATGTGCATGGAAGCATCTGAGTTGACGTATTCCTTTATTAACATCCCAGAGCTGTGCTGTGTGATCACCTGATACTGTAACCAACTTTAATTCATCGGGCATCCATGCAATGTCAAAAATTGCATTACAATGTGCCTTAAAGAAAATTATTTTTTATTAATACCAGACATGTAAGTACATAATCTAAAATATCTATCAAAATAAACAGCAACCTGTGCTCCAGCCAAAGGTTGATTATCTCTTTTTTCGGATCTTGTATCTTGAAGGGCAAGTTTTCCATCCTCATTTGCTAAAGCAAGTATATGCTCGTGGTCTTGTTTAGTTGAAAAGCGACATGCAAACATCGGGGTTTCAGAATTATTAAAGTCAGGTGCGTCTGCATTTGGCGGTATGCCACGATATATATTGTCATAGTAACATGTCAAACGATAAAGTGCAACATCATAATCATGTATTGGTTCTATAATAACAAAAAATACATTAGATTATAGCGATTTTATTTGACTGTATACACGTGTGTATATACATATATATGCGTGCGTGCGTGCGTGCGTGTGTGTGTGTATGTAAGATTTTGTAAGTATCATATATATTTACCAAATCCCATTTCTCGTCGGTGAACAGCACTTGCTATGTTCGATTTCATTTTGCTCTGACATAAAGTCATATACAAAAATCAAATTTATAATTATGTACGCATATAAGACTTCGCGGCAAGAGATTGTTTATACGATGTGTGTATAGAAGGTAGCATGGAAAGTAGTTTTCACGCTCTGAAGCTGAGATGTCAGCACTAAATAAACAAGACACATTTTCATTGGTTGTCGCAGTCTTGCGGAATTAATCAATCAAAGTTAGTCAAAACAGCCAATCAACCAATGTGATTAGACAATTCCACGAGACTTGTTATCTGCATCTTATGTAGATAAGCCTTAACATATCAATTAATCGGTCTTCAACCTAACCTAACCTTATCGGTTCTTGAGCCACACGACACACGCGCAACTTAAATTCCAACATGAACAACGAGCAAGAACCTTTACTTGCAAAGAATCGAAGAGAAAGAAAAGAACCATCTCGCGTAATTTCTGTTGATTTTTTACAAGCTTTGATATAGAGTTTTTACTGTACTGGTATACAATAATTTAAGTTTTGCCTTATAATAAACTTGGTGTTTTGTGGATTTTAGGAACAACTACAAGAAGAGTTGAAACATGTATCTTTTGAAGATTTGCAGAAATTACAGGAGAAATTAGGTACCAAACTATACAATAAAACAGTATTTGGGAGAGAAAACAAGAAAAAAACTGATTTTAAGAGGGAAAATAAAAACAGGCCACGGGAAATGTCTTCTAAGAAACCGGTGCCTGATATCAAGTTCAATGATGTGATTTCTGACAAAAAAGTTAAATCTCGAGATCCTAGATTTGATAGCTTATGTGGCACATTTGATAAGAAAGCTTTCAGGAAGTCTTATGGATTTCTTACAAAAGTACGCAAAAATGATCTAAAAACTTTAAAAAAAGAATTGGAAACAACTACAGATCCAAAATCTATAAAAAAGATCAAATATCTCATTCAAAGACTTGAAAATCAGCTGAGAGAAGAAAAACGGGAAAAAGAGAAAGAGAAAAAAGAGCAACAAGAGAAAAGAGAATTACTAGAATCTATTAAGCAAGGAAAAAAGCCTGCTTTCAAAAAGAAATGTAAGTAAATAAAAATAGAAACATACTTATTTGTAATTAATGATTTAATAATATATTTTGCCTCTTGTAGCTGAAAAGAAGATTTTGGATTTAGTCAAGCAATATGAAGACTTGAAAAATACAGGTAAACTAAAGAAACATATTCAGAGATTACGAAAGAAGAATAAATCTAAGGACAAAGTAAAGTTAAAATAAGCATTTTATTTGTATATATATATATTTTTGTATAAACTCTTCTTATGTAAAATTTTTACTTTTTAATATTTTTATGAAATAATGTAGAATATAAGTTGTTGCACTAACTGTAATTGCACATATGTATTATTGTTTTTTGGGCTTCCACAATGGTACTCGAACAAACTTTAGTACCAGTCGATCACGTATGCATACGGGTGTGATTTTAAATAGTATTCGATAAAAAAAGTATTCCCAAGACTCGTATCTGAAAAGTGTAATAATTATAATCCTTATCTGTTAGCGCAAAATTGCGATAATATTTTTAATTTAAAGGTGCATGAATTATATAATTAACCAAAATTCCAATCTTTAAACTTACCAATCACAATCTCATTTTGAGATTAATTACAATCTAGAGATACATTGTAACAACAAAAACCTAACGACATTTCACCTGTAAACTGTGGACGGATGGATATCAAGGAGAGCGCTATCAAAAGTCTCGTAGATTTTCGGTTCCGACAGCATTGTCACAGATGAGGACTTTCGGAACTGTGAAACCTCTGAAAAATACGAGCTATACGTCTCGAAATATTCGTCATAATATTCCGATACCTCCGATGACATTTCATCTCGCATTTCATCAAAACACTGCTTTTGTCGTCTCATAATGCCACTTTCCGTTATAAAGCCACCTGCAGTTTTTTGCAGAAAAAGTGAAAAATATTTATTGCAATTGATATAACACGACGGAAGTCATTATTAAAAAAACAAGAGTGAAACATATACAATGTATAAAAAGAAAACTATTCATTTATAAAGTTTACTTTTAACAATTTTTACTGACCGGGTATAAAGGAAATCACCTTGACGCCGTACTTATGAACCTCTGTTCGAAGAGAAGTTGCCCATGCGTCAAGAGCGGCTTTCGTTGCTCCGTATATGCTAATTCCCGGCAAGGATTCAGTGGCGCAGTGACTGGATACCACGATAATTCTGCTCTTGTGTTCTCGTAAAATCGGCATCATCCTTCGCGTTAATCTCATTGTTCCCATCAGGTTCACGTTTATTTGATGTTCCGCATGCTTCGGAGTTTGCCATTCAAATTCTCCAATAATCATCACCCCAGCGTTGTTCACCAATGCGTGCATCTCTGCAAACAATACATGGTAAACGATTAAAAAAATCTTACAAATTGTATTCACTTAAAACAAAAGTGTTTATTTTAATTTTTTTGATTACTTATCTGTTTTGCTTTATTTATTACTTACTTAAATCTTTTGTTCTTAATTCTTCTTTCACTTTTTTCACGAACTCATAGACAGATTTTTCATTCGTTACATCGAGACCGTGAGTGATGATACCATTGCGCTCCAGAGATTCTTTAGCTTCGCTCGGAGGAATTTCCGTGGCCCTGTGTATTCCAGCTAAAACTGTCGCACCCTGAGCTCGACAGTGCATCGCCAAACTGTAGCCTAAACCTGAGTCGCAACCGGTTATAACAATAAGATCTTGCGCTTTAATCTTCCGACGACGATTGAAGTAGTAATACGACGCGGCGGCACCTGAGAACAGAAAAAAGTAAGGAACACTTTACCGTCATCAAATTTAAATTTCAAATTAAAACTAATAGTTTTATACGCAAAAATAAACACACACAAAAAAAACCAGGAAATTACTAAATTTTTTAAGCAATTTCTTTTTTCAAAAGAAGTTGGTCCTAACTTTGTGAAGTTTTACAATGCATTTTATATTATTCACATCTGAAGATACACAATCAAAAATTGAGATATAACAAAAACGACCGGAGAATATTTATTTCCGATCAAGATATATTCTTGTTTCCGAATATATCCTTGAAGCGGTTTCGAATAGTAAACAAGCAAGCTAAGCACCTGGATCTTCTTACCAAACAAAATTACTGAAAGCGCTGCAGCCGCTCTCATGTGTCTGTTATACAGTAAGTAGGTAAAAACACACGAAGTCGTTACATTGATATACAACATCTTCGAATATCTTTTCCACATTGTAAATTTACTGATATGTACGTTTCTTTCCAAGCTCATTACGTTGGTCCGATATATTTGCTTTATCTTTGAGTTCTGTACAAATATTAAATATATATATATAATACGTAATTATGTATCAATCTTCTTCCCGCTTAATGTATTAATGAAACATTACGATAAGTAATAACAAAAATTTTATTCATACTTGCGTTAATATACTCACATTGCGGATTGACAAAGTAATTTTTCAGACTTGTATAAAGTCGCGGGAGCATGCTCACTTATATCACGCACGTCGAATCGAAGGGAATGAGATACAACGCGATCGTTCCACTACCTACGACCGGCTCCTGTTCAACTGGAAGGAGAAATTCGACTTGCTTCATTGGGCAGCGCTTCGATAAACGCAATGCCGGCCGATCGACAACAAACGTATATACAAGCTGGCAGATTGGCAGCAAACTGACTTCTAAAGATTGTATAAAGATCTTACAGATCTTATTAAATAATGAGACAGAATTTATTGTCGCAATTTTACATCTTATCACTTTTGTTTCAAGTTAGCATCTTGAGAGCAGAAATGTGTCGGCAGACTGATCGATAGATCATTTTTATGTAGCACGCTAGAAGCATTTTAATATTTCATGGAACGGTTGTTTGCGCGAGAATCGACCTGATTTTATTTGAATTTTAAATTTTCTTTGCATGTCACACTTTTCATTGCGTGTTTGTATCGTTGAAGTATGAAACACAAAGTTATTTTTTCACAAAGATGAAAATTCAGTGCGTTAAGAAAATCCAAGTATCTCAATTTTAGTGTTTCATATATAACACACAACAATCTTTCACACAAATTCACGGAAAAAGAATTAACACAGTTTTTTTGCAGGTTTAAATATACGTCTTTAATGACAAGATATATATAATTTACATAAAAAATTTATATAACAAATATTTATTGCATTACACACACATACTGTTATTTACACACATAGATACACACATAATGTACATAATATGCACCACACACACACACACACATACACACGTACACATACACACACACACACACACACATGCACTGCTAATATACATAAGTTCTAACTAGAAAAGTGCGCACTTGTTTATAAATTAGCGCAATTATATTCGGTCTTATTGGATATATATATGTTTCGTGATTTTATTTAGTACTCCCAGACCTTGTCTTGTTCATCATACACGAGTATCGACGATCGTTTACACACGCAATTGAAGAGATTACAACTTGTCTTCAAACTTTATATTAGGATTCGCTATCACATCTAAGCTCGGATCACCATCCGTAGCCATTTTGCCCAATTGCGAAAAGATCAGAATAAGCCCAATAAAAAACAAAAATCCAACAATAGTTATTACGACATATCTCTTATACAGATGTCTCGTGGTTCTCTGTCGGGATGGCGCTCCAAGTATCAGTTTCCACCATCGTAGGAACCATTCCACAGCGGACTTCCTCTGATACTTGTTCTCATCGTGATCGAAGAATATGTCTTTCGGATCGTCATAGGCCTCGCATACTTTTCTGGAAGCTGAAGATAATCCTTGAAAAGAGTCAATGTTCACAACAGAATAAGGAGGACCGAGTTTTTGACTGTTTGTGTGCACGCTGCTGACAGTGGAATTTGAATCAACGGTACTTGTACGAGATATAGCTACAGTGGACGACGATGGCGTATTCATTGTATGATTTTGGAACATAGTATTGTCCACTGCTATAGAAGGACGTTCATGTTCTGTTTTCTGTTCTCTATCGTTGCTTAGCTAGAAAACAGAAGAACATCATGTAACACAAGATTGTATCTTTTTGGAACTCTGTGAAAATTATCAGTGCAATATGTACCAATGGTAAACCAAGACCAGCACGGGCCCAATTTACAGTAGCCAATTTTTCTCTCAGTACATCAGCAACTGGTGATACTAGCTTTGGTTGTGGAAAGATACAAGCTTTACAAGCAGGGCAAGTATATCCTGCTGGTGCAGTGGTTGCTGGTAAGTCCCTTGCATATTGATCCAAGCATACCCAGTGATACATGTGATAACATGTTAGCCTCACACAATCACCATTATTTAATTTATCGGAACATAACGTACAGATTGGATTATAGTCGTGATCGTGAAGCCACAATAGATATGATTGTACTATACACTGTAACATACAACATAATACATGATTGTCACATGTGATAACCATCAATATCACATTAGTTAAGTGCTACAAAATAAAATTAGTCGAATGCATCTAAATATAAATGCATATAAATATTCAGAAACAAATGAGATAATGTGAGAAGTACCTTTGGATGATTTGTGACCATGCAATGTTCGCATACATTGACACGGTGCTCGAAACAAAATTGATTCGTTACTCTTCTTTTCGGACACTTGCATAGACCCATGTCGCAACGTCACGTAAGAACGTCACGTAAGAAATAAAACAATTATTAAATATTATAAAGAAATTTAGCTCGTGCCCGTTCGTGACAATTATTGTTTTAACAGATCTATCTATATGACATATCACGACCATATATTGATAATCGTCGCTTTATTTATACAGCCCACCATATTCCATCATTCACGCTAATCCACGCCACGTCAGGAACAGGGGAATTATATCGGGATAAGAAAAATACCTCCAGCGTCAGCCTGGAACGTCACCGTAAAATGCCGCAAAAAGAATGAATTAAATGACAAGTGGAAGGAGAGGCGCCATATTTAAATCTCAATGTATGTATGTAGTTAAAGGTCAATTTCAGAAGGTATTTTCAAAGATTCACAAGGGAGTTAAGAATAGCGTTGGTTTTTCGTGAAAATAACTCGTAACTGGACATCATTTATGAACTTAAAACAAATTAGAACACAAAGATTTAAAAAAGATCTCATGAAAAAAATGTGGTGTACTTGTTTTATCGATTGAGAGTGATGGAGTAATTAGAGTTCTATCAGTAAAACGTAGAGAACGCAACAAAATCGCAGATTTGCGATTGCAGCTTTAATCAGAGTTCAGCAATCACACACTCCGCTTCTGATTGGTGCCGCCATTTTGAAGCAAACACCGGTACTTTAAAGACTCTCTTTATTGATCTTGGCAAGGTCGGTATTTAAGAACATGTCTGCGCGTAGGTAGGTTATATATATATATATATGTACAATAAGATATATATTTGTCAAGAAAAAACAAATTATATTTGCAAAAGTAAAAAGAAATATCTAAACGCTAATATATTTTTGATATCTTGATATCAAAAATACTTTGCTTATAAATTTGAAAGAGGAAAAAAGATTTATAACCTATAATTGTCTGTGTGAAAGTAAGAGGTAAAAATATACATTTTTATAGATGTCTACTGTAAATAGTTAAATGCGGATACAAACTAATTTATTACAAAAAAAAATATATTAAATGACATGTTAAAATAGAAATTATATGTTTACTAGTAAAAGATAGCGAGGTACGTATGCAATTTGAAAGTTTGCTTTAAATTTTCGTCGATATAAACAAAACTCTTCGTGAAGCATTGCTTCGATTTTGACTGCCGATTGATCTTGGTTGCCATTTGATCTTTTTATATCGAAAGGTTTCTGATGCTATATTATCGAGTCCCCTCTTTTTTAACCCCTTTGAAAGGGGTACAGGCACCCCTTTCTCTATATAAAAGGGGTAGCTGCTAAAAAAGGGTGTTGCAGCAGAAAAAGTATTGCCTGTTTCTCTGATCTTTTTATGAAATATTTAGTGTTAAACTTCTGTATAATTTTATTAAAAACAAGCACATGGATATAATATACAAGTATTATTGTCAGTTAAGTAATTTTAAATTCAAAATTGATAGAGTTTAAGGTATAGATACTGATATATCTAACTGTGTCATCTTTACACGTCTAAGTTAGTCAATTTTTCTTCTGTTTTTAGTCAAAACTGATAGGGTACAACGCATGGGCAATGGGATTCAGACTGCTCGTTCCGAGCATGCTCGGACGGGCATGCTCCCGAGGCTACCACTATCTCTTTTCAATGTATTCCTATGAAGGAGGAACTCCTGGGGGTTGACTGAAAGCTGCCTGTGATTGGACAGCCTCGTATTGGATCTGCTCTATAGATACTCTGCATAGAAAGGGTAGCTCAGTTTGCTACAGGCTTTCGTTGGATTTGTCTCGTAGGGTGCTTTTTATCAAGCAGTATCAGAGTGTTGGAAGTATCTGAAGTAGTGGTGATTCTGAGTGTGTAACATTCTAACTGTGCATATTGTTACTATAAAAAGATTATTTAAAAAATAGGTTTTCTTTATTATATTCCAATGTTTGATTGTTATATACCTATATTCATCCAGAAATAGTCAGCTTATTACCAAGCATTGTCTTTGCATTATTTAATAAAATTTTTAAAATACTACTACAACTATTATTAAATATTAACTAAAATACTTATTATATGACATAGTATGAACTACTAATGTTAATACTGGAATATTGACAGTATTGATTGTGTTTTCTAAGGTGCTATTGTGGAACAGACATAATAATATAAAAGTTTACTTAGAACAAAGTTGTATTTATTTCTATTTTTTCAGACCTTTATCTTTTATAATATAATAATAAAAGATAATAAAAGAAAGATAAGAGAAAACACTCAAATAAGCAATGTGGATATTTCTTTTTATCTATAAGTATTTTCAAAACTATGTTTTTGATAAAGTGTAGAGTTTCATGAAGTACTTTTATAAAGAAATATATTTATCAAGATTATTTTAGATTATAATTAGATGTTTATTTTATATAGGATTGAGACTGAGAAAAAAAGAAGAAAGTTGGTGGAGTTTATGTTCATTCTACTACTTTGCATACAGAAATCTCAGTAAAACAAGATTAGTCAGTTTTATAGTGGAGATCAACAGTGAAAAACATATGTGGTGTGGTTTTAAATAGTTCAGGTGATTTTTTATAATTGTAGATGGGGTAATTATAAATAATTTCAATTGATTTGTGATAATTATGATTTATTATTATTATGTTTTTACTTGAAATGCTATATTATATATTATAAATGTATATACAATAATTCATTAAATCAGTGATTTAAATTCTGTTATTAAAGAAATGTATATATATAAATCTTATATATATATATATATATATATATCTCTGTATATCTTTGCAAGAAAAATAAGCGATGTGAATTTTCGTTATATATTCTCTCTTGGATTATATTATTCTTGTAAAGAGAAATCGATATTTGAAATATACATCGAAAATACTCATAATTCGAATAGTGTGTGTAAGATGGCGTTATAATTGATTTCCTATAATCCAAACTCGATAGATATCAGATTTAGCTTGGAAAGATATAATTATAGTGTCGTATAATTGCGCTAGATGACGCATGTGAGTAAAAAAGATAATTTTACAAAACATATAATAACGGTAAATATACACTTCTATATCTATATATGAAGTAAAAAAGAAGTGATTTTATTTTTGGTTGGTTTTAATAGTTTTTTTACTTTTTCTCAATAAAAAGTAATTTCTTCTAGTGTCTTGTTTTGTATATTTTCTATTATATGTTTTTTGCAAAAAAACAAAACTACTTTATTGCCACACATGTGCAAAGTATGAATAAAAACATTTATGCTTATCTTACACGCGTAAAAAACTATAAATTTTCTATTTAAATAGTTAAAATTTCTTTTTTTTTTTTTATATAAAAATGTTTTCTTCGTATTTAATCAATTGCGTGCAAACACACAGTTCATTTGTTTAAACATGAAGCCTTCTGTGATGCTTCTCTCGGCTTTATCTTGGATTTAGAAAGATGGAAGTTTGGATTCTGAAAGAGTAACAACAAGAGAAAGCATCTCTCTCTTTCTCATGTTGTTTTCCTTTTCCTTCAGATCACGCATTTAGCAAAAGTGTGTTTGCATTTCTCTCCCAGGGGATGCTTACAAGGACGCCGCGCAATTTCGGAAAGCCGATTCCAATTCTCCTCTCTGCTTTTCTTTTTTACAGGAAGAAACGAAAGCTCGAGTGTGAGCCGCACGAGATTATGGGAATCGCGCAGACATGTCTGTGAACACGTGCCGAAATCTCGTGTCCCGACGTTTGCACCCTCGACATTCATCGTTCTTTTCGACATCATCGTTTAACGCTCTTTGTCGGAACAAAAAAACCATTCGATCTCTTCATTCTCTTCCCTTTATTTTCCGGTGAGTAATATATTTAGAAAATAACTGCATGTGATGTATTCAAGTATGTTCATGTATTCGCGATTTGTGCCATTTACATAGAAATTAAAAATCAAACGTTTGAATAAATAAATTTAAGACAATATTTACTAAAGAACTGTGTGTGTGTGTGTGAATTGTAGTTGATGTGCGAGCGTAAGTAAAATTTGATTCTTTGTGTGACATTTTAAAATAAAAAATATTGTATACTTTAAACTTAATATTATATACTTTTGTCACATAAAAGTTACTCGATAAATATACAAATTGTTGATGGGAAAGTCATCACACTTAAACTGCACATTCTTCTACGTTCGAGTAGTGACGGTCGATCTCGGTCCGACATTCTTCTACATTGACGTCAGGATAGTGTATAACGATGAGCTTTGTTTCCGGCTTCCGGTCTTCATGATTTTCGCGCCGTCAATTCCATTCTTCCGAGCTCTGCCTCCGTTGTTAGAAATCCTGTCTTTTCTCCCTTGCACATCGAAGCTTTCCGTTCGACTCTTCTAATCGGTTTTTTTCAACGATTCTTAGAGATGTTTTTTTACATAAAAAAAAAAAATGTTACATTATGAGAAAAAAGCTAACAAAAGTTTCTCGCGATATTAAAGCGAGAAAAGTGGAAAACGAAAAACTACTTTCATCTCTCTCTCTCCTTTCTGTTTCTTCTCCTCTCCCATGAACGTTGGCATATTCCTGTGTCAGCGTCGGGACATGGGAAACTCCCCGGAACGATGTTTTCTATTCCCGGTGTGCAACGCATAAACACATTTTTATACGACGGAAAGGCTGTGATGTATTTTTCCCACTTGGCAATACAGGAAGGAATAATGTTTTCTGTTCAGGGTTTTCTAGCAAAGTTCTTGATATTCTATCGGCGCTTTCGCATCCTTCTGGGATAACTCTTCTATCATCTACTATGTTACTTTTCTCTTCTCTCTTTTTCTTCTGCCATTTGTTTATTTCGTAAAAGAGTATAAAAAAATCCGTGACAATATTAATAAAACAATTCAACGAGGCTGACAATTAATTATAATAATCAGAATATTATATGTGATTAATTCTTATAATTAATTAATTCCCGTTAACGATTACCTAGAAGAATACATGCTAATTCCAAGCTAATAGCATCGCGTGTTTTCTTGTATTTCATTTGTTCGCTTCCATTTTCTATTTTTTTTCCCGCAAGAATATTTGCCAAAATCGTTAAACATTATATTAAAGAATGCTTTTAACATTCCTCCATTATCTCTACGCGGTTTTGTGTATGAGTTTCGATTATAGGCGCGATTTCGAGGGTTAAGAACTGTCCTTAAATATGCCGTAAACGGGTTCGAATAACGAACGAGTCTTGAGTAAAATAGGAAGAAAGAGGCGAAACCGGGAGAGCGAGTCATCTGTAACTTTGTAAGCACGCCTCGCGTTTCATCGGCCCGACCAGCGGGCCAATAAAAACTTTACAGCTTTGTAATGAATGCAAGAAATAATTATCTCATGAATACATTACTTTTAGTATCATCCAAGCACGGACGCAACCCGTAAAGGTAGCGTATAGTACTTTGACCTACGATTTTCTGTGTGTCCGCTTCCTTTCGGTGTTCAATCGCTCTCGCTGCTTTTCTCTCTTTCACGCCATTTGCCTGTTTCTCTTTCTTTCTCTTCTCTCTTTTTTTCTTCCCTTCTTTTACGGTCATTGACATCCTAAAGAAATCGTTACGGCGAAAAATAGTTTTCTTCGAAAAATATTTTTTTAACAATTTTTGTTTGAAAATTAACGCGATGTTACGAACCGACGGAAAATGCTGTTTGGAAAAACATCTTCGCGCGACATTTTCATGTCGCGTCAAAGGAATACGTTGCTTTTTTTATTTTTGTTGGATTCCAACATTACGGATGATTTAATTAACGGTGACGATAAACGCAACGCGCAGATAACGAGATGATTGAGCGCATTTGATTTAGGAGAAGAGCCGTTGTTTCGGCTGTATCAGTAGGAAATCCTTTATGTGAATATCTTTCACGGATGGTGAAGAAGAGCGCGGTGCAGGGTGATATCAGAGAAAGAGAGAGAGAGAGAGAGAGAGAGAAAGATAGAAGTTAAGTGGGAAGGGAGTGCGTCGGTGCTGTGGCATGGAGTGATTGATCGTTGCCTCGCGACACCCCCGTGTTCTCGTAGAGTGGATAAAGGGATGGAAAAAGGAGTAGAAACCCTTTCACGCTTTCACGGATCAGTCACAGGATCACGTTCTCCGTGTGTCATCCCCCTCACCCCCTAGGTACACGGGACATGCATCACCCTGTTATTTCATCTCTACTTCCCTAACTTGTACGTTTGTTCGTGTCGATGTCGCGAAAGATCGAATCTGCAAACTTTGCGCGAAGAAAATATCTCTCGCTCTGTGTGTGTGTGTCTGTGTGGGTGTGGGGTTTATCGAATGTCTCGCGATGCAATCTTTGTTAACATTTTTATGTTTATATAGTACGAAGATCGATATTGCCACCCTTTCACATTTTATAATACGTACTAGAAATTGAGAAACATTTCCGATAATCATGCGTTGCGGAATTTTGTGCAATTGTTTGTGCGTGTTACGATCGTGTATTTTTTTTTCGACGTTCCAGCAATTTTTTGTATCGCGCAATACATGCGGATTTATTATATGTTTTTCGCAGAGAAATAATGCAGAGAAAAATGTCGCTATCATTTACAGCGCGTATGCTTCATCGGAAGCGAGCGGGTGGATAACGGTGGCTCATACATCAGACACCTAATTCCTTTTTTTGCTCGAGTGTTAACTCTTATATCTTATCCATTTAGAAGTTCCATTTGGCGCGACGAGAGACGCGCGTCTTGCCATTTCCAAATTGACGAACCATTATGTGTCACCGGTATCCGCAAAATTTTCTCGCATCCAGAAATTATCACGCTAGAGATCAACTCGTCGAAGAGCCGTTCGCACTTAATCCCAACTTTTTTATTTTATTGTATCGCTACTTTTTGATCGAACAAAAAAAAACTTACTACTAATAAATCGGAAAGCTTTAAAAAGTTACATATGTTCGAGAGATATATTGAGTGATCAGAGAATAAGTTAAATATTTAACAGTTATTTGTACAACGCTATCTGTTACGTACCGTTACGCGCAAAAAGTTTACGGGTTTGTAATTAAATATGTAATCGATCAAAAATAGATTTTAGACGAGCGACGCGATCTCAGTAAATCAACTATGAAGAATTGCGGGGGATACAGAAAGCGAAATTGGATATTGCTGCTAAATATTTGAAAGACTTTCCGATCCGTAGAATTTCCTTGATATCCCACGGGACGACCTACGTCTCGCAAATTCCCCGGAAATCTCCCCATCTTTTGGTTTTGAACAACCAATTAGCAAGAGAGCTTTTTTTTTAGTGTCGTGCTCTGTCGTACGGGAAAAAAACAATTCTCATCGTATGTGTGTGTGTGTGTGTGTTGTAAAATCAACTTTTTCTCATCTTTATTTCATGGTTTTGTTGAGTTTATCGAAGAGTTGGTTAAAAAATTCAGCAAACAGACGGTTGTAGAGACATTTTATTTCTTTGTTTTCAGTTAAGACACACATGTCAGATATGTACAGTTATGATTATTCGGTGTGCACAAAAATATAATGTAAGTTATGTAAATTAATTACCGCTATTTTGATTGAAAAGAACGAGAAAAAGTAGATTTTGTTCGAGAAGAGAATGTGAAGATTTTTGAAAATCGAAGAATCTAATGCAGCGATCGGAGAATACATTCTGTTTAGTTTTCGTTTTGTCAAAATTAGTGAAACTTACGAAAGCATATCGGAAGGGTTACGTGAGTTTCGACAGAGAGAAACAACAAAGACAACGACTCGATATTCGGCGTCGATATAGCTCTTTCCTGGTGAAGTTAAACCTAATATATTAGATTGAATTTATAGCGGGATGGAGAGTCTCACGTTGCGGATAGAACGGATAGAGATCCGCAAAAGGTGGGAGTTGTGCAGAGGGGTGGAAAGGTTACAGATCATAAACTATCCTCAGTTGCTGAAATCGTTCTGTATGCGAGCTCGTACGTGTACACACATACGCGCCATCCGTCAACTTCCGGATATTTCTGTACGATATGTAACACGTGCGAACACTTTTCTTCTCCCCTCGCGCAACATAAAACAAGACTGGTTTTTGACCGTCTCTTCTCTCTGGTGAACTTATTTTAAATTAAACATTTTTATTATAAAACTACTTTTTATTCGATTAAACCGCGAACATCTCTATTTAATTTTGCAAATATAACGACCAGATAGTACTGTGCTGCTGTCATTTCGCGTAACCGAGACAATTTGTATCTATCAGCTACTTGTGTACGTATCATTTTGCGCGAGCTCTAGATATACATCGCTAACAATTCAGGTTGAGAACCACGACGGGTGTGTAATATGAAGATAAGATGGTCCCCTCCATGTTCTCTCTCATGCCAGGCTCCTCGATCGGGGATTATGTTGCCATCTACGTTGGCCCACTTCCTCAAATGAAAACATCCTATCGTGCGTCGGCCGGTCGACCCACCCAACCCTATAACTTTACGCACTCTTATATGTTCGGCGTTTTTCCCAAGTTTTTCTCTTGTTTATTCGTCATTCGTGCATTTAACTATAAGCACATTCGTTTCCACTTCTCAAAATTACTCTTATTTCTTTCGTCAGTTACGTATGTAATTTAAAGCATTATTTGAAGTATACGGTTGTTTTTAAAAACAAATGGTGTCGAAGATTTATGTAAAATTTTGAAATTTTAAAGCGATATACACAAAACATATATACACGATTTTCTTAATATAGTGTGATTTTATGTTATCGTATTACGCGTTCTCTTTTTTTCTCTCTCTTTCTTGTAAATAAATTATTCTAAAATAGTGTCGGAAATTTTAAAATGTTTGTTATGTACGCGGTATTACGTTACGCGTACGTAGATCAGAAATATCGCGAAAGTAGATTCGACGATTATAACTGGCGCCAGGACCTCTTTCCCCGTTTATAGTCACAAAATATATTTCCTCGATTTTCCAGAGAAACACTCTTATTCGTTTTCACCCCCTGACATAAGAAATCGTCAGCATTCCGAATGGTAAGTCTAGTGTCAGCCTAATGTATGTCCTGCATGAGGGGTGGGCTTGATTCATTTCACCCTCAGGGTCCCCGGCGACGGCGCGCATTTGCCACGTATTTCAGAAGGTCTTTTCGCTCGTCTCGCGAGCCACGGGAAATCGAAAATCCATCCCGCAAGACTTTACACGGGCGTCATAAGCTGACGCACTTAATTTAAAGATCGTCCCAGCGTCGAAAAGTCTCGCGTATATACGAGGGTTGTTCCCCTCTTCTTCCTTTCTCTTTTCCTTTTTTTTTTCTTCTTCGCTCTTCCTTCTTTTCGTTGGTCGCGGTTCATGCAACTCCGGCGGGGACGACTTTACAATCCTGGAATTCCGCTTTACAGTTCATTTAGCTTGCGGTGCTCTTGTGATGCTTCTTTCCTCTTCATCGAGTTATTTTGAATTTATTTAGCGGAAGTACTTTTCGATTGCGCCCCCGCGTTTCCGAAACGCTATTTCTCGCACGATTTCGATCAAATTGACAATGCTTTGTCTTCGTAACGTCTTCTCTGTTGTCATATTATTTAAAAAAAAAAAACGAATATATTCAATATTTTTAATTATATTAATGAAAATATATTTTACGCCGACGTGTACGGGATGATGTTTACAATTAACTAAAATTCGATAAACGTCTTTCAGCGATCGATTGATTTCGCAAACTTTTGCTATTTCGGTCGACTTTAAGTAGTGCAAGATTTTGAGATGTAACAAGAGAGCAGGGAAGGGGGGAGGGCAAGAAGAAAGAGAAAGATAACGAAAGAGGGTCGTAGTTACGTAGGCATGTGGCAAATTGCCGAGCTACCTATTGAAAAGGAACCGTTCACGGAGACGGAGGCGCCTCCGCGAAGAACGAAGTGGCGAAGAAGAGCCAAGCGCGGCAAGGAGCCGAAGCGGCGGAGAGAAAACGATGCACGCCTCTCCTCCTCGGTGATACGAAGGAGCTACACGAGAGGAGCGCAAGCGAGACAAAGTGGAAAGGCAGAGGCGGACGGTAATCTGTGATTCAAAGAGAGCGATCCATCTTGCGACATGCCAGGATTCAATCGGCGGCATTTGTTTGTGAAATCAGTCTCGAAGGACCATGCCCGCGTCGCTTCTCTCGTCTCTCTTCCTCGTTCCCCTCCTTTCTGTCTGCTTCTTCGATTGTCTGTCTGCGCGGGTTCGACAAAATCAGCAGGACCGAAGAATGTGAATGGAAAACGTTGGATTTGTCCTCCACATCGGGAAGAGACTTGGCAAAGAGACCGATTGTGATGTATGATTATTATTATCGGAAACAAATATAACGAACGAAATTTGAACATCTCGGGAAACTATATGCGTATTTGCGTGTAGGAAATAGCATTTACACGAATAAATATAATAAAAAATATATATATAAACTTTCTCGTGTTTGAGAATAGCAATTAGTAAGTTCTGCTCTCGTAAAAAAAAACATACGCGTCGTCAATAAATTATTGGGTGACGTCACTCGAGATATTTTCATCAAGCAAGCGGCGGAGGAACGTCGGCGGGGCGTGCCGCATGATCGACGCCAAGAAGGGCTAATAAGGCCATATATATTTATTCAGCTCTAGTCGGGGGATTTTATATCCTGGACAGGAGATACGGTAAGAGAGAAAGAGAGAGAGAGCGAAAGGAAAACGTCGGGGGAGAGAGAAAACGGTGCGGCTTAGCATTCGGAAAAACCGAACTGTACCGAGGATAGATTCGCGTGTCTGATCCGTGCCAGATCCCATAAAATGACCCTAGCACGATCGAGTACCCGCCATGGCGCACCCCTGCCATCGCGCGCGCGAGAGGCCACCCCAGAAAATTATTGCTCTCCTTATACATTCGTTCGTATGGCGAAACGTTCGACCGGGACCGGGAGTCGGATAAACTTGTGCTCTTTGAATATGACCGAGAAAGAGGATGACGGGGGAGAGAAAGTGCGCGAAAGGTGATGTTTTCATGCGTTTTTCTGGAAAGGCCAGCGACATATATCCTTGACAAAAACGGAGTTTTTCGGACGGACGAAAAAATTAATGCAAAATAAAAAGAAATATTTATTTGAGAGAAAGGAAAGAGAAAGCACAATTTATACCCCCGCGAGAGTTTTATTAATTGGATTTATGAAATAATTCACGAATAATATGGAACGCGAAAAATGTAAATGCGTACCTTATAACTCTTGTAAAGGACAAGAAGCATCGCGTTTACGACCGTCATAAATATCAAGCGCCTCGTATCAGAAAAACAGCATACACGAGAATATTATCATTTTCAGTTACGATCGAGAAAAGATACATAATTTTACAAAGAACAACATTTTACTTATAAACATCGTGGAACGTGCGAATCGGGGGGGAGGGTTTTTTATTGTGGCACGCAATCGTTGAATTGTTAAGTATCGCGTTAGCCAACAATTACAAGAAGAATAGTAACGGAATAACTTAATAAGCGGAATCGCTCGGATACATATGTATTGTACGCGCAAGGACTGTTAACATGCGCCAAGGTAGATTACGCCAGAGGCTACGAGCCCGGCTTTCCAATACATTAGCAATTATTATAATATATTACACGCCTAGGCGGGCATTTTAATAATTGCCCGTGGTTAAAATCTAATGCCACGCCGCTATTGTTTGCATCTCAAATTGTTGCAATAAAACTGTTGAGCAACGATGTAGTTTGCCGAGAGTATCAGAGCGTTACTGATTGATAAGATATTCTGATAATGATGAAACACATACACACATATATTGTATATATTATATATATATATATTATACATATACATATTATGTATATGTATTTATATGTATATGTAATGACATGTATAAAGAGAAAGTCTAACAAGAAATTTCTCGTTTGTTAATGATTACATGAACAGTGTAATCTAACCTTCTTATTCGTACATTGTTTGATATTACTTTGCGATTATTCGACTTAAAAATAGTCCGTTGCGTCGGAAAATAGATTCTGATATAACATTTCGTTTTTCTTTTTTTTTTTTTTATTCTACATTTATACGGGCGTAAATCATAGCAACGCAGTTTCTTTTGCATGGCTTTTTGCGTCACTTCTGCTTCGGGTCGAGTTCTTTCTTCTCGCCATAATGATACCGAACGAACCTGTAACCTTGCGTGAGTTGTGCTCCGGTGTTGGTCATGTGGCACATGAACAGTAGCAAATTTCGTGGTTGTACCTTCCAAGCGAACCGCATGAATACCAGGGAATACAGGGTCAAGGCTGGAAAATAATTCGGACAGAAAATTGAAATTCAAACTATGAGAGAAGTTTTGCACAATCGTGTTAAATGTAATTTATTGTTAATTTAATCTAACTGTCTGTTGCAAAATATATAGGAAAAGTTGCAATAGTTTTCCGAATTTTCTCGAATAATTATCATAATAATTTATTTATTTATTTATTTTGATACGCATCCCATACATTTGCTATGTGCCGCTCATTAAAAAAACAGACAGCTGCGCCCGACAGCAGCAATTATTTCAATGTGGATCCTCGTCTCTCAAGAACCCCCTTTACTTTTCTCTTCATCGTCTGCCGCGAAATCACCTTCGCTCTGTCGCGACACGTGATTATTATGAGACAGAGAATGACTTCTTCGAAAGGTTTACCGGTGCGGAGCTATGTTGAACTCACCCATAGTCATTTTGCCGCTAATGATTCTCGGATGCTTTCGCGTGTCGGATATGGTCGCTATGGGTATCATCCAGTTGAATACCGGACCCCAGAAGTGCGTGCTTAAAAAGTGGTTTATTTTTTCATAAGTTGTGTCTCTCGTTATGACATGAGCGTACACACATGTTGAAGTACCAATCTTAGGGATTTAGAAAACAAACGTAATCCGCGGCCAATAAAATAAAATATTATACATATTTTTTATTCTATAAAATAATTCTATAAAATAATTTAGAAGTAATTAAATAGTAATGCAACTTTTTAGAAAACACGCTCTCTTTTTATGTTAAAACTTTACTAGAAAAATTCATCTTCATAAAAGTGCGACATTTAAATTAAAAAAATAAATCACATTTATTTTCTATTTAGTTTCTTTTTACAGTTCTCTTGTGCACATTAAATCAGTTTATTTTTATGAAGAATCGAAAACCCAGTTACCTCATAAAATAATCCCTATACTCTTTACTTAGAAAGGATTTTGTTAGATTTTTTACTCGCTTAGACATGATGAGAAAAACGATCTTTACGATTTAAACAATACCAAACTCGTCCTCGGGATCATATACGCGCGGCACACTTTAGTTATTTATTTTAACCTAAACAGCTTCGACACACACACACACTGACAGTTTCAAACTAGGGTTACGTTTGGAGAAGCGCGCTATCAGCGTTATTCTGTCCTTGTTTTTAATATCTAATGAGATAAAGGTACGCAGTCTAAAAAAAAAAAAAAATCGAACACTCAAAGAAGCGTTCCGATATTCATTGCCAGTACTGGAAATCTAGTAATACGTGAAGTATAAATTTTTTCTTATTAGCGTGTTAATTTGCACGGTAATATTTATATTTTTCGTACTTGATACATTTTATCTTATCTAACACACCTAGATTTCTTTAAAAAATTAAAATATAAAGTATGAATACGCAGTTTCAACACGCCGTGACTAATGTGCGTGATAAGCGAGGTGACATTATCACGGCAAGATAAGAGACAAGCTTGTAAATCACTTTATAGAGTCGCGTATTTATAGTTTTTGCACAATATAGTTTGTTTGAGTGAATATATGTAGATAAAGAAACACGTGGAAAGGATCGGTTTTATTTTTTCTTAACAATAACATCGTCAGTTTTGTGTGACAGAAATCGATAAAGTAAAAAAAAACATTTTGGAAACAAAAATGTTTAAGATATGTATCCTCAAAATTAATAGATCATTATTTAATTGTATGATTTTAATTGATTTTATATATTTGCAGTTTCAATTTATTTTATTTTACATCTATATATACAATCGCACGTTTATCTATTTTTATTCGCAACTCTTTATCAATTTGCAAATTTACATACTTAATTATTCGATTCATATCGTGCATTTACCTCTTATATCGGATTTTGCAAGAGGAGCGGTTATTTTTCATAATAAATGCACACGTTATTATTTTGCGCCTATAATATTGATGGCGCTATGAATGTTGCATGGAAGGGTACGTGACGTCCTGAACGCGAGGCTCAACGAGGGTGGAAACCAGTCCGCGTATAGGGGTTGTTGAGAAATGCCAGAGAGGAGGGGGGCGCATGCGCTTCCACGGGAATGGTATTATTGATCTAAAAAGGGATGGACCATGGGACCTCGAAGACCAGCAGTATATCGAGACGATCCCAGCACTCTTGGCTTGATGATATTTCAAGTTCGATAAGCGACTATGATCGCTTCGGTCTTATTATGGAGCGCGACTTCTGTTTTGTGACAGTAATGGACTGCGTTTTGTTCCGTACAAGTCGGGAATCGATGCTTCTCTCTATGCAAAATGCAGATGTTTTAAATGTAACGTTTGAATTTTTTATTTATCTTTTATATTTTACTTACATACAGTCTTCGCATTGTTTAACACATATTTTAGTTTACATTTTAATCGATCTTACATTATCTGTTTTTATACAAAGTTACATTATCTGTTTTTATACAAGTTTGCAAGATCGAGGAACTACATATTGAACAGATATATGAATAGCAAAAAAAAAACAAAAAAAAAAAAAACAACAAATTATGTATATATAAAAAAATAAGAGAGGATATTCTTTTATTCTTTTAAACGTGCTTAATAACAAATGCGTGTTTAAAATATTTAAAAGGCCCTCGATTATGCGCCTCCAATGTATATATATGTACGTATCCAGAAAATAGATCGTGTTTCCCTGAATATGTATTCCCGCATGTAGCATTCGCACGAGTCTCTCTCTCTCTCTCTCTCCCCTTTTCCGAAAGCAAATCCTTATACCGTGGTCCCCAAGTCCCTCAGGCTACACCCGTCCGAGGCACTCTAGAGTATTGCCGCTATTTTCCGTCTCGCGTATTACGCCGTGTTGCATCTTCGCGATTCTCTGTCGGAATGTCATTTACACGCGACGTTCCCTTTGACATGTATCAATATTTATTCTGACTTCCCCGCTTTCTGAGAGAACTCGCCGAGAGATCTTTTTGCATTTATAACATATTTGGCTCTTTTCATATTTTAAAAGCCATATGTGCATCATCCGGTAGTAAAGTGCAAAAGTTCTTCGGCCCACGAGAAAGATTTCTCTTTAGAAAAAAAACTCTTTTTTTTAAAGGCCGAGGAGTTTTTTCGCAATATTTTAATTATTAGTTAGGGGGGTATTCGGGGACTGTCATATATGAGATGCAAACCAGACATCCTATATGAATTTTAGAATTGAAATTT
>QVNV01026272.1:0-76568 GCA_014825455.1 Pseudomyrmex pallidus | reverse complement strand
ATCGAAACGTAAAATAAAGTTTTTTTAAAAAAGAAAAAATTTTTTCACACTGTCAACTGTGTCAGGCTCGCATTGGCCATCTCATTTCTGCGCGTGCTATATTCACAAAATATCGGACTGAACGCACGATAATTATTTTCTACCACTCGTGGCCATTATCGATTTGTTTTCCGAAAGGGGTTTTATAGGGACATTGGCAGATGTGGTAGCGGGTTAAACCCTTCGCGTACACCGAGCAAGCGCGAAATCACGACGGTTGAGTAGAATCGCGGCGAGCACTTCAGTAAAACGATAATTCTTGCTTCGCGAACGATGAATGTCAACGAAGGTAGAATATACATATGTTCTGATGACAAAAGAATTTTGGAGAAGTGTGTAGACATTTTACGAAAAATTACTAGTGACAAAAGAGCATGTAGTGCGATAAAAAAAATACAGAAAAAAGAGTGTGTGTCAATTTCATCTTCTAGTTACTATTTTTTTATAGATTCTACAATATCTCTGAGACGAAGTTAATTTACTAAATGATCGCGAAGTATTCAATGTGTGGTTAATAGAAAAAATTGGTAATTAGCAAGTGTGTTCTCTCTGCAACGATTTATTTATTTATTTATTTTTTTTGTTTTGCATCTCGTATGTGTAATGTGATTTATATAACACGACATAGTGCTGCTAAATACAACTCTAATGTGTATTTAAAAATACAAAAAACACGCGATAAAGCAGCATTTATCCGTTTGCTGTTTATTTATCAGACAAGGAGAAACTTGCTCTCTGAATTTTTATTTGCGAAATTGCAGATAAACGATTGCCCGTTGCAAGCGGTATATAGACGTCCCCCGAAACTTTATGCACCGAAGTTGACATTCAACTACGTCGTCGCAAAGGCTGACAAAAAAATTTTCTCTCTCGACGTGGAAATAAACTCTGAAGTTTTTTACGAGTGGCAAAGTTGGACGCGAATTAAATTTGCTTGGTTGCAACCCTTTGTTTGTTTGTTTTTTTTTTCTGTCTCCAGTGTTAACAAAGTTACTGAAACCTTTCTGTAATCTGGGGAACTAAAAACACACGCGCGTTTTCTATGGCGCCACACAAAATCTCGCACATCCACTTCGTGGAAACGAAAAAAAAAAAAAAAAAGATGCAGGCAATAACGTGTTTCTTTTGCGATCGAATTTTTTTCTTTTTTTTAGATCTGAGTTACGCGTTTGCTCTCAGTCGCCAGTGTTTGCGGTTGTTAGGCGTATGGCCCGATCCGCGTGTTCCCGTGAGTGACTTTCGCCGGCCCAGCTTGAGATTCATGATTGTTTTGTGCATCTTGAGCTTTTACGTGATCATGCCGCAATTGACTAACATGATTCGCGCGTGGGGTAACGTGACGTTGGTGGTGCAACACATTGCCTCCGCGAACTTCAGCTTGATGGCAAATTGCAAACTGGTGATCACCTTGTTTCACAGCGAAAGTAAGTTGGAAATAAAAGAAACATGTTAAAAAAATATCTTCTGTTTCTTTATTTTTTTTCTTCAAATCAGTGACTAAGCTTCTCCAACATTGACGTTCTTCTTGTTTTATTGCATAACTTATCACAAAATTTATTTGATATTGTTTGTTGTGTTCAATCTCCAAAAGCACTTCGAACACTGATGATGTCGGTCACGGACGATTGGACAACTGCGAAAAACACCTGGGAACGAGATATAATGTTGAAGATCGCGAGACGCGGCAGAAGTTTGTCCTTTAGATGTTACATAATGGCGGCGGGCGCGGTTGTGTCTTACGTTTGTCTCAATCTCATCAAGTTCTATCGAAGCATGCACAAGCCGCAACGACCCATCGTCTATTGGTTTCCTTATCCCTACAACGTTCAGAAGAGTCCGAATTACGAACTCACCTTCTTTATTCAGCTCTCAGGCGGTGCGTACACAGCTCTCATTAACTGCACCGTCGACAGTTTCGTCTCGATACTCGTGCTCCACATATGCGCACAATTGAAAATTTTGCGAAAGAAGCTCAACCGTCTGGTCGACGAAGCGGCCGACGAATCCGGATCTTCTTCGAAATTCAAGGAAAGCTTGACCGCCATCGCTACGCGCCACGAACATCTCATCAGGTTTGTCAGACAATTGTCGGCACTGATATTGTAAGTTGGAAATGTATATAAAAAATTAATTTTCAACGCGTTAGTGCATATAATAAAAAATTATTTTATAAATGCAATATATAAAAAAAATAAGTATATTGTAAATATATTGTATAATTATTTAAGGAACGCAAAGACAATCGACAAGTGCTACAGCGACGTGTTACTCTTGCACATGCTCGCTCTCACTTTTCAACTGTGTTTTCAAACCTTTCAAGTTTACACGGCAAGTAATAGTAATTAATAAATAATCCTAATATAAATGTTACAATTTTGTTACGTTATTGAATTAAATTTCAAAATAAGAACAACGGAAAAATATATATAAAATGAATGCAAAAAACTCTCCCCCAGTTCCCCAAATATTTATTTAGCAGTGTAATAATGATGTCGTCGATCTTTTGCTAATCTTTTTTCATTCTCATCCGAGCTTAAAATAACAACGTTATTATTTTCAGATAATAACGGACAGTTCAAACGTGCCAATTTTCAGACTAGCTTTCCTCTCGTTTTACGCCGTACTTGTGTTAATGAACATGTATATTTATTGCTACTCGGCCGAGAACCTCGTAAAAGAGGTAAAACACGACGCGGAACACGATTTACGGACATTGTACGCGCAAAAAATTATAAAACACGTCATTTTTCAGAGCACCGACATGGCGTACGGCGTGTACGAGTGCAAGTGGTACGATTTGCCGTCGAAAAACGCGAAGGATCTGATGTTCATCGTGCATCGCTCCGCGAATCCGCTGATACTGACTGCCGGAAAATTCGGAACGTTTTCACTCGAAATGTTCGGAGCGGTAAGACATTCAGAAGAAGGAATATTGTTTTCTCATGTTACTCTAGTTTAAACGCATCTTTTTTTTTTTACAAGAAATTTAGGATATTAACATTTTATTATAAAGTTAGTTTTACGTAATTGTATATATATATAATCGTACATATGCACACATGTGACTTTCATTATTTCTTACCCTTACCTTTATTGTGTTTAGACATTGAAAACGTCAATGGGATACTTATCTGCATTGCTGACGATGAAAGATTAAGAGCGGAAACATACGTTAACCAACTTCTTTTGCATATGTAACGCGATTCGAATAAATAGATAGATGTTTATATACACGCACTAAATGTGACATATAAGTTTTATTATATGCAATGTACATTTCTGCGCAACGCGAACCAAATACTTCACTCGCCTCTACTTAGCGATGTCACTAAACGTTAAGAATATCATTTCTACTTACGTTTCTACGACGGTTAAAAATTAATGAATTATTTCGAAACATCCGCCAGGTGTGTTTTATACAAAGTACAATATCCCGATCGAGCAAGCAACCTGCTGACAGTCGAAAAACACAAACGTCACACGCTCATAGAATATCCGATTCATTGCGTCGTGGTGATTACGCGCTATTATCGTGTTCCTGTGGGAGTTCATTGATGTTTAAAATGGTTTAATTACAGGAACTTTAACAGACGAGCGGCGGGTGAAGGGACGAACTCTTTGTGTACAGAGCACGCGCGAAATCGCAGTAGGTTTGATGCAATCAAACTGGCAAGTATCTCAGTTAGTCGATAATTGTCGCTCCGCACACTTCAATGAGCGTCAACAAAGGTATAGAAGGTCTTTAAAAACACTGTAGAGAAATTCGTAATTAAACGACGAAAAACGAATCGGTGGTGTATCGTAAAGTGAAACTAAAAAAATGTGTTTATAATTTTCGTCGCGATTTGAATGCTGTGAAAAATATTAAATTGCGATATTGTTGTTACAAATATAACGTTTTAACTTCTTCATTATTGAAAAAACCAATTTTTAAATCTAACCGACAATCGTTTGATAGAAACTCGCTCTACGAATTATTAGTCGCAAAAGTACAAAACCATTCATTTGTCACCAAACAGTTTAGACTTTACCGACTAAGGAACATAGTTTACGGGAGTTTATACTCAACTTCAAAAAGCTAGCAAAAAATTTACTCTCTCGACGTACGAATAAAGTTTAAAGTTTTTTTGAGTGGCGAACAGAGAGTATACGCAAATTAAATTTGCTTGAGTTGCTTCTGCAATCCCTTTTTTTTTTATGTCACGTGTTAACAAAGATACTGAAACCTTTGGTAATCCGGGAAACTAAAAAAACAACGTGTTTTCTATCGTGTCGCACAAGGTCTGCTTCGCGCAAGTAAAACAGATGAAAAAACGCTAATTCTTCTTTTACGATTAAATTTTTTTTTTTTTAGATCTGAGTTACTCGTTCGCTCTCAGTCGCCACTGCTTGCGATTATTGGGCGCATGGCCCGATCCGCGTGTTCCCGTGAGTGATTCTCGCTGTTCCAGCTTGAGATTTATAATCGCCACTTTTATCTTAGGCTTCTATGTGTTTATACCGCAAGTAACGAATATGATTCGCGTTTGGGGTAACGTGGCCATGATAGTGGAGCAGATCGCTTCCGCGAATTATAGTTTGATAGCGCTGTGCAAGTTGGTGACCACCTGGTATCACGGTGAAAGTACGTTATCAGCAACAAAAACGTAAAGAATATAATCGTTTCTTTTCAAAAAATATTAAAAAGTAAATATTTAAAATATTAAAAAGTAAACACAATTAAAAGTGAAGAAGTGTATATTATCTTCTTCAAATCTATGCAACCTGATTAATAAGACAGATGTCTCAATGGCCAAACAGTTATTAGAAGAATATTTAAAAACATTCATTATGAACGAAGAACTATTATAAACAAGTAGTAATAATTTTTTATGTGCACATAAACAAAAAAAATACTTTTCGCTGAAATAGACAGAAGATTAGTTCACATAATTCTGTGGTAAATGTTTGGCCGTTGGTGTAGTGTCTGACACACGAAGATACGTTTATTTTATTTATTTTAAGACATTAAGCATTGGGTCGTGTTTCTATATTTAATAACTGTTGGTTATCCATAAGCACTTCGAACGCTGATGAAATCGATAATGATCGATTGGATTACCTCAAAGAGCACGAAGAGCAACTGGAAACGATGTGCGATGTTGAAGGTCGTAAGAAAAAGCAGAAGTTTGTCGTTTCACTGTTTCTTCACCTCATTGATGACTGCCGTGTTTTATATTTATTTTCACCTCAGCACGTTCTTTCGACACATGCACAAGCCTCAACGGCCCATTGTCTACGGTCCGTCTACGTTTCCATTTCCTTACGTCCAAAAGAGTCCGGGTTACGAGATCACGTATTTTATTCAAATGTGCGGCGGTGTGAGCGCGGCCTTTGTCAACAGCACCGTCGACAGCTTCGTCTCAACGCTCGTGCTGCACGTTTGCTCGCAGCTGATAAATCTACGAACAACACTGTACAATCTAGTCAAAGAAGTGGCCGACAAATCCATGTCCTCTTTGAAGTTTAAAAAAAACCTAGGTGCGATTATTATGCGCCACGAGCATCTCATCAGGTATGTCATAAACCACATCCGGAACGGTGTGGAAAATATAATAATAATAAAATATAATCAATAATGTTGTGTGCAGATCTGTGTGCATAGAATAAAAAATCGTTGTCAAGTGTAACAACCTCAAATAAAATATGTAATATATAAAAAAGATAATAAAAAACTAATACTCTATAGATATTAATATTCTAAAAATTATTATTTACTTATTAATTTAAGAATTATTATTGTATATTTAATAATAATTATTATTACGTGTTGTAATTATTGGTAATAATTTTTACACGTTCATGCAATAATGTTCAAGGAACGCAAGAACAATTGACAACTGCTACAGTGGAGTGTTATTTTTCCACACAATAACTCTAACGTTTCAATTGTGCTTTCAAGCCTTTCGAGTTTACATTGTAAGTATATACACCATATGTTGCAATATCGCATATACACAAAACCAATAAATTATATAATAAACGTTATATTTTCCAGATAATAACGGAACATTTGGAAGTGCCTCTTGAGAAAGTAGCTTTTCTCTCGCTTTACGTTGTAATGGTGTTATCGCATCTGTATATTTATTGCTATTCATCTGAGAGACTTTTGCAGGAGGTAGAAAACAACTAACGCCGCACAATGAAATATATGTTACATTATTGCGTGATGATGTAAACTCACGCCGCAACAATGAAATGCATGTTACATTACCGCGAAATAAATACCGTTGGTTTCAGAGCACCGGCATCGCGTACAGCGTGTACCAATGCAAATGGTACGATTTGTCGTCAAAGGACGCGAGAGATTTGATGTTCATCGTGCATCGTTCTGCAAATCCATTAAAATTGACGGCCGGAAAATTCGGAACGTTTTCAATTGAGATGTTCGGAAATGTAAGATGTCCAACGATAAGAGGGTGACGAATTATTTGTGAAGTACATAAATTTGTTTGTAAAACCTACGTTTTGCATATGCGTATTTAGTTTGTATTATATGTGTATTTTATATTGAGCGTTTTAATTTAATGGATGTTTTTTATGGTGATATATGTAACATATTGTTTTCTTTTACTATGTCCAGTCAATAAAAACGTCAATCGGATACTTATCTACATTGTTGACAATGAAAGGTATTGATTAACGCGATGGAATGTTGCCCCCAACTAATTTCGCATAAGTGATTTGTTCGAATAATTGAATAGATTTTTGTACGTATATTATTTATTTATATATGAATTTTGTTGAATATACGTGTTTGCTCAGCAAAAATCTCACACGCTTTAATTGTTCTTACGTGAAGATGGCAACATAGGAATATAGTATACGATTTAGAGAAATATGTTGTACGATGTTAAAGTTGTCTGACCGATGAGAAAATCAAGTGTTTCCTATATTAGGAAAAAATCTGCGCAAGTATTCGCCACTCAAAGTAGCACTTTTTTTTCTCGGAACGTTACTGTGTCTTTTGTACGTAGGATAGCATTACTTTTCGCGTCGGGAAATGTAAAGAAAAACAACGGAAAAAATATCATGTTAATCGTCACCTTTATGTCAACATCGCTGTATAAATACACTGTCGTCATTATTTCATGAATAAATGTGTCTGGTCATTAGGACATATTTATTAAAAACAATAATGAGACAATGTATTGTCTTACATCTGTAAACTCAGAGGCCCAAGAGTTGTCATTTTCAAGATTCGCCAAAACAATCGAAGATCCTTTCTACGCGGCGAAATGTTGCTCTTGCAGGTAAATAATAATTGTTAATGTAAATTGAACGTGTTGTATTACAATATATTCTAACTGTTTATTATATTACAATATTATAACTGTTTAAGAGCAGCGAGATGGGATTTTCCGCGTACGAGTCAAATTGGTTCAATCTGGAAAAAAAACTTATGTTTATTGCGCATAGATTGCGACGATATTGCTTAACTGCTGGTAAGTTCGACATATTTTCTTTGCAAATGTTCAACGAGGTAGGCACAATCGTACAATGTACTCTGATATTTAATACTTACGCGGTGTGTGTTTAAGAATTTCTGAAGATGTAATTTTCGGTCTGCTCTTGAAATGAAGTATAAACTGGAATGTTCGCAAAAAATAAAAATACAAAACACCAACGCGGTTTAAATCCGAAAATCATCTTGAGAAGTACAAAATAAATTTTATAACTTATATTTTCACAAAGACACTTTTTTCACTTTGTTACAGATCGCGAAAACTTCACTAGATTATCTCTCGATATTAGCGCGACTGGCACCATTGGTCTCGCCGGCTTTGGTGCAAGAGCTGCATCTCTTGCGATTTTTTTTCCCGGGGTAATCCCCGGATTTTTGTCGATTACAGAGACCGCATGTATCGGATGAAAGGCGAACTGTGTGTCGGGCCTCCAATAAGTATCGCACAAATTATCAGTTATGTATATTATAACAACCAGCACGATGAGGTCGTTGGATCTAAAAACCATAGATCCAACTGAAACCGAGGCTTGAAACTTGAAATTGACAATACTTGAATCACATACTTGGACAATCGCAGAATGAGCGAATTGTCAGAGCCATTAAAAACTCAAACTTACCGCGACCGCTTGAAGGTACAAAAACATCTGCGATGTTACAGCTAAGAGATCTGCTGTATATGATTCTGTTATTCAACTACTTCTCTCGTAATTGTTATCGTAATAGTAATATCGAATTTACCTTTTCTCTCATGTACGCCGTACATATATATGTAGTCGTTACGATGCATGTTACAAGTAAAAGTGTTATTAGTGCAAGATAATTTTTGCGATTTTTTTGGGGACATTTTACCGCGAACGCTCGTCATGCAAATTTGCAAAATACTGGCCTTCTCTTGCGTTTTGCGTCTACGTGTACTTATTAATTATTCTCTTGGTTATAATCGGACGATTAAAACTTCTTCTTCTTCGCGATCAATTTTTCACCGCTCTTCTTCATCCGCGAGCATGCGTAATAAGCAACCCTTTCGGGTATATCCGAAAGAAGAGCGATCAGTTGTCGAAACATTGAAGTTGCGGAACCATCTCAAAAAAAAATTTCGGCTGTCTATAATGTAACGTTGTTGCGATCGCAAGGCGCGCGCAGTGTGATCTAAGGTCTCTTTGGTAGACTCTTCGGTTACACTTCAAGTGTCTCGAATCAGATTAAAAAATAACGCGAATAACAAATAAATAAATAATCCGAAACATTTTAATCTGCGTGACGGAAAAAACCGCTTGTATTTCGTATTCTTTTTTTTCTACCGCGTATTTTTTGTGTTTTGACATTTATCAAAAATTTATTAGGAAAACAATAATATATTATTTCCTGTTGATATCAATCAAATTTGAATAAATCAGCTCATCGTGAAGATTAAAATTTATTATTATTATTTTTTTTTTTATCAATCACGCGGGATATATTTTTGTTTTCTGTGTGACTGATGGAATTTGCGATGGGCTGGAACAGATTTAATCTGACACTTTTGGGCGTCTGGCCCGAACCGACCAAGACTTCGAAGTTGAAACGACGTGTTTCCAGCTGTGTGTTCTGGTCGTCAACCATCGTTACAGTTTTGTTCATATGTCTGCCTCAGACTGTGCTTTTGATCGTCAAGTCGACGACTCTCGATGAGATAGTGGAGAATTTGTCGATCTACGTGCCAATCGCTTTCACGGTGATCAAACAAGTGGTGTTACGCTATCACGGAAGAGGTATTTAATTACGCTTCACGGTTAAATGAACAATTAATTAATAACACTTTATACGTTAATGAGCAACACATGTGGAACAAAATAATTCTAAATCTAATTGCGAAATCTCCAATTACGCGTTTGCGCGATTATCGGCGCAAATATAACAGAGAGATTATATCGCGATTTTAATTAAACAAATTAATTACCACATTTCATGCGCTCGAAACTTTAAACGTGCACAAAACTCATTGTAAGAAAACTCACGATTTATATAACCGTTATTTTGAAATAGTTTTGAAGCTACTGGTCGGCCAGATAATGAACGACTGGACGCAACCGATACCGGAAGCGCACAGACAGACAATGCTGAAGAACGCCAGGTTGAGCCGTCTGATATCAATCGTGTGTTCCACTCTCACGTACCTGATGCTTACAGCCTTCATCGCGCTTCAAGTCTGGAGCAATATGCAGAACACGTCGGAAGCCGATCTAGGCGGTCTTCTGCATCCGGCCATCTTCCCGTACGACACCAGGAAGAGCCCCAATTATCAGATCACGTGGATCGGTCAGCTCTTAGGAACGGTCCTCACGGCTATCTGTTACTCGACCTTCGATACATTTCTGGCGGTGTTGGTGTTACATCTCTGCGGTCAGCTGACGGTGCTGAGAACGCACTTGAGAAATCTCGTGGACGCCACGCGGAGCGACAACTTCTCCAAGTACGAGACGAGATTGGGCTTCATCGTGCACAGGCACGAAGAGCTTTCCAGGTTGGCTTTCTCGCGCGTTTCGCAATGCTATTCGTGGATTTTTTTAAGCTTGAAAATTTATAATTACGTATAAAAATAAATGTAATTTTATAATTTGTAATAAAATAATCTTCAAATTCCAAGATCAAAATTAACCTAGAGAGCTAACATTTGCTGCTGTGTACGCGTGTGTAAAATAGAAGGTGAAGTAACTTTCACATTGTGTGCAAAACGTTCGATCACAATTTATTTCATCCTCAGCCAAAAATTGAAATATACATTTTGTACAGAATGGTAGTTAATTTTAATATTTTGATTTTGTTTTTAAAGAAAAGTCCATATTTTTTTCAATTTCATTTGACCGCGGATTTGGAAAGATGAAATTCAAAGCGCAAAATCTGTTAAAATGTCGCAACTTTGTCAAATTCGTCTTATTTTCAGATTCGCCATCATGATCGAGAATTGCTTCACCTTCACTTTGCTCGGACAAACGATGATCTCGACCGCGATGTTTTGCCTAACCGGATATCGCATGATTACGGTGAGTATCGCAAAATTGATTTTCATCTTTTACGCGAATTTCTGAAAAATATTCTCTCGTATTGTGTGCATGCAAATATAAGTCTCCAATGAACAAAACTAATAATAAGTATTATGTTACTTAAAAATATGCGTATTGAAAGTTTGTAATCTCTTATTACAGTCGGTGAATCAAGACCAAGCAGAGCTGCCACTTGTTGGCTTGGTATTCTTCGTGATACACGTAATATACACAATGTTGCATCTTTTCATTTATTGTTATGTTGGCGAGCAGCTTCTCACTGAGGTAAATATATAATAACAATATGCTTCTTCAGTACATTATTTTTGTATTTTATATGAAATATATAATAGAAAAAAAAAAAATACAGAAAATTACTGTTCTGGAAACACTTTCGAAAAAGCGTTTCTTTTTTTAACAAAAGTGATGGAAAATTTCCATCGTCCATTTTTTGGATCTCGAATTTCAAACTTTTTTTCATGGCAAATAATACTGTTAGATTAAACATTAATCCCAGTAGAATTTCAAGATGAGCACAGGCATATATGTTCCGAAGATACAAAGGGGTGAAAGTGATGATTTCCAGTCTGGGTGTATTGCATAAGGAAGAATGCGTGGCTGAAGTTCATGTAATATTGGGAGTATATTCTGTCGAATGATCTATAATCCATTGGACATACCCAGTATTACATTTTGGTTAATCACATTTTAACACTTTGCTGGAATCGGCAATTAGAAACAAAAAGAAGATCGATATATCGATATGCGATATATATCGATTTGCGATATTATGATGTTTGCATAGACAAATCTCATTCCTGCTCAAAATCCTGGCCCTTCATATCTCCGGAACCGCGTGCCCATGCTCATTTTAAAATTTCTCTGGGGTTTATCTTCCATCATATAGTACTATTTGACATAAAAAAAAGTTTGAAATTTCAGGTCTAAAAAATGGGCGAAAAACCAGGTCTTTTTGCCATTTTTATATTCTCCAATATTTTTGTTGCAGAGTACAAGCATGGCGCAATCCGCTTACGATTCCGAATGGTACGACTTATCTCCGAGAAAAGCGATATCTTTGATTGTTATAATAATGCGATCAAACATACCGTTTAAGATAACGGCAGGAAAATTCAGTCCGTTCTCGTTGGAATTGTTTGGTACTGTAAGTAATACACACACACACACACACACACACAATTACACATAATATCATTTCACAAATAAAACCAACACACTTGTAGAGTTAATTTGTTATTTTCTATCGACTTTTCGACAATCAAATCAATTTTTTTTCAGATCTTAAAAACGTCTGCCGGTTATTTATCGGTATTGCTGGCTATGACCAGTAAAGAGTGAGAAAAGCAATAATGCGTAAAGAGGTAGTAATTAAAATTAACAAACTGTATTTATTGCGCATAAAACGCTAATTACATTTACTTATTAATGTGTTCTTGCAAAATAAACAGCAGCTCGTTATATATGTATACGAATGCTATGTTTACCATCTATCGGTCGATTTTTTTTTATGAATGTATATAAGTAAACACACAATAATAATCATAAGAGTAGTCATTGCCGCTCGCGCGTTTGTGAACTTCTGCGACAGATGGAACCTTCGTGTTGTAAGTGAACGTAACGCGCCAGCATGTTCCTTCTTTTTCAATTTCTTTTGCGATTGAAATTTATGACTTAATAAAATATACTTTAATTGTTTTGTTAAAAAATTAATATCGTCGCTATTAACGCGCGTGAGAAAAATTTTGGAAAAAGAAAGTTAATACACTACAAATACAATTCTTGAAGAGCATGCGTCACGAAGACTGTCACTTGCGCTCAAAGATGGATTGTCTATTCAGTTACTTTAACGTTGTTGTCGCGAATGCTTCAATGGATGTCGATAGACAGGTCCGTTCGTTTTATAGAAGAGTTGTTCAAATTCTTTAAATCTAAACACTTTGTACACACATAAAATTGTTTTAAACAGCTTGCGTTAAATCGGTAAAAAAAAGTTAAAACAAGAATTGTTCCCACCAACGCTTAATTTCTTCAAGTATACTTTTTTATTCGATATTTCTTTTAACTCGGTATTTTTTTATGCAATATTTAGAAGTGATCTTTTCAAGTGATTCAGATGATGTAATTTCTCTATTAAAAAAAAACACACACACACAATCAAATAAATAATCAAACTGCAAAATTGCAGAAAAAAAAAAAAATTATTCGTTCTGTTCACTTAAAAAAGGCAAACTCGAAATTCATGTACGGATGGAATTGTTACACTATGACGATTATGGGAATTTGGCCGGAAGAGAAGAAGGACTTCAGTCATGTTTCGAGTTACAAAGTGATCTTTCCGATTCTAACGATGCTTTGCTTCGTATGCGTGCCGCAGTCGATCAATTTGGCGTTTATCTGGGATGACTTTGATCTGGTGGTGGAAAATCTATCCATGGCAAACATAACGGTTACAATTTCGCTGTTGAAGACCGTTGCGTTTTGGTTTAACGGCGCACGTAAATATACGAATATATCAATTTTTCACGCATTATACGTCTAATCTTATTAATGTTTTGTATGTTTTCAACACTTTGTTAAACGTACGTGTCTACGAGAGAAAAATGCGTCACATCCCTTCGGGGGAGTATTTTCTCATCTACGAATATAAAATAACGGATCAAAACCTTAGTAACTAATTACTAGCAATTGTTAATATTTTCCTAAATATTACAATTTATTAAAACTCTAGAAATCTAAAGTCCCCGAAATTGTCTTGAGCTTTGCCGATATATTCGTTTTTTTTTTATTAATTGAAGACATGAAGACACTCATGTCGTGCGTGACGAGAGACTGGCGGACGGTCGCGGACAAACGGAATCTCAGCACGATGCAGGACATAGCGAAGTTCACCAGGAATCTATCCATAAGAAGCACCATGTTGGTGCAGTTCATGGCGGTGTTGTACGTTGCGTTTCGATGCTACGCGATACGCAGCACCGGCCGGCAGATGTTTTTCCACGGGTATTTTCCTTACAACGAGACCAACAGTCCTTTCTTCGAGTTGACCATGGCGGGACAATTCGCGGCCGGGTTATATACAGCGAATGCTTACACGGCGGTGGACACCTTCATCGCCACCCTGGTGCTTCACACGTGCGGCCAGCTTGCGAATCTGCGCCGCGAGCTGACGAATCTGCGCGCTTCTTCGCGAGCGGAGTTCCAGACGAAGTTGAGAAATATCGCGAGAAAGCACGAATATCTCAACAGGTTAGATAAATTCAGCGAAAATTACGCGAAATGAAACGTCATAAGAGAAAAATAAAAGATTATTATGAGGTAACGCACTTGACCGAACATGTGCTACCGATCGGACATTTATTTAAAAAATAATTACAAGTATTTATATGTAAAAAATAATAAAGAAACTAATATTAAAAAAACATTTCGAATATTTCAAATAATATTTAAAACGTTGAGAATTGTTATGTTCAATATTTACATATCTTGTAATATAATAATAATAATTGTATCTTTAGTAAATTTCCGACCCTAATGTTGAAATCTCGTCACGACACATGTGTAGTAAAATGAGTGTTTCTCGTGATAATAATCAAGAGATTAAGACGTCGTTTGTTTTTGCCGAAAATAAAAACCGGGATTTATGTAAAGAACGTTTCTCTTCACAGTGACGTTTTCCGTAAGATTTGCAGAAACGATCGAAAATTCATTCAACATGATGCTGCTGATGCAAATGCTGGGCTGCTCGTTGCAACTCTGTTTCCAGTGTTTGCAGGTGGTTACGGTGAGCCTCTTGACGTAGAAAAGGAAGATAAAAATAATAAAAAAACAAAAATTGGGATTTTGGACTGTCGTCACAAATTCTTTGTTCTTTTTACAGTCAATAATGAGCGAAACTAACAAACTCTTCGTCTTTCAACTCACTTTTCTGTTCGTTTATTTAATTTACGTACTGCTGCAGCTGTATATGTACTGTTACATCGGCGAAAATCTTCTTGTCGAGGTAACATTGAAAGAACCGGCACTATCGATCGATGTATCGATCCGTAAATCATGTATCCGATATCACGTTCTATTTTAATTGTACACACATTTATCAGACAAAATATTTTGCTTTAATTTTACAAGATAGACAGAATTTATTTGCTGTTGATAAATAACGTGCTATGTATTTTAGTTTGATAAATATGTTGAACAACTATTGTGTTCCGCCGCTAAAGCACCTGGAAAGCGAAATTGCTTTGTCACGATCCCCCCCTCTCACGGCCGTATAATTGAGAGAACAATAGTCATTAAGTGTGGTACACGCTTTCGTATTAAAGCAATTCGCATGACGCCTTGAATTGTTAAAAAGCGAAACCGAAATACGCACTTTTGTCACGCTACGTTTGCACCGCCTTTTCCATAAATATATGCATATATATACAGGGAGAGAGAAAAAAAGATAATTAGTCAGTTTTATTCGCCTTTTTCTTCAGATAATTAAAATTAAAAACAAATTCACAAATTTTAACCTCATATAGTATCAAACTAGTAAAAAAGTTTAACCGTGCGCGCTGGATGTACGTCCGATATGAATTTTCAAATTGAATTTAGTTCGAATTATTATGTGTATAATAATTTGCACGCTTAAAAATATATTTCGCACATCCAGCGCGACGCTGACGATCGAAAATCTCTCTGATAATTAAAATTGTCTGTTAAATTGTTGAAATTGTTAAACTGTTCTTTTTTTTTTTTTTTTTTTAAGTGAATAGATAATTTTACAACATATTGATATAACAGCGATAAATTAATTTTTTTAAATAAATTAAGGTAACAGTTTTTGCTGCGTGCGCACGAGATCTCTCGGCTCATACACGTATTGAAATAGCGACCGCTCTATTTTTACGGTTTCTTACGACTCGTGCTTCTTTTGGCATTGTTTGAACTTAACGTTCCAGAGCACGAAAATAGCGTACGCGGCGTATGACTGCAGTTGGTACAACTTGTCAGCGTGCGAGGCGAAATCGCTAATGATCATTATGCGACGCGCTCGATCGCCATTGCACATCACCGCCGGACGTTTCTGTTCGTTCAACCGCGAGCTCTACAGCGAGGTACACAAAATATCGTCTTGATTAATCGTCTAATTTTATCGCCAAAGTGGAATACATTTTAATTGTTATTCATCTTTTTTTTTTGCGATATTGATCTCACGTATCGATTGCAGGTTCTCAAGAGATCGCTGGCTTATATGTCGTTTTTTATTTCCGTGACGACATTTTGAGATTTCCAACTATTCAAACGAGACGAGATTGTTTGATAAGATCATCGCGTGAGTACAACAGAGTTGAAATATTTTTCTCCATACACAATGTTGAAATGCTTTGTTAAAATAGAAATAAATTATTGATTACATGTGTTGACGACACGAGAGAAGTTCTTTCGAATATCTGAAGAAACACCCAAAAAGGACAATCTTATTGAAAAAAAAAAAAGAAGTCATGAAAAATTTATACAAAATTATAATTTGCATATTGTCATTCTTTATTCAAAGTCTCATAATTTGTCATTTTTCATGTAACTCCTTGAGTTTTCGTGCGCATTTTGTATTTTGGCATCGCGAAAAACTGTTCGACGCGTATTATTACTCGTCGAAAAAAATTTTTCGAAATACAAAAGTTTCGCAACGTTACACGTGCGCGCACGTAGATACGAGCGAGATGATGAATAAGGAATGAGGGAAGCGTTAGAGGAAAGAAGATGAGGGGGCGGAACGTGACGAAACGAAAAAATAACAGGCCGCGAGAGTATTAATGGAGCCTGCACGCAGAACGCGGATCTCTCACATAAATAATGCAGAAAAAACGCTAGAGGGATATATTTTTCTCGTTTTCGTCATAAGCTCGGCTTCCCTTTCCCCGGTTAGTTTCGTCGGTGAATATTCGAACAACTTGATAACGCGCCCCCCGGCGAACGAATTGCCCGCATAACTAGAGCTCCCGTCGATGCATATTTGATGAAGGAGTCTATAGCCCCATGATTATACGACGATTTACGTTTATGCGAGTTCATCAATTATTCCGCCCACAATCGCTAAAATGACGTGTTCCACGTGTAACGCGTTCAACTACCGTGTTACGAAAATTATAGAAATAAAAGTTACAGTTTCCGATGCGCGAAACTCGAAGTCCGCTATCGCCGACTTTCGATCGATAATTCGCACTTGCGCGACCGATCGCTTCCCCGACCGAACGTTCGTCCATTCCGGAAGTCTCGCTAGGAAGAAAGTGCCTGAGAATCTGCGCGATTATGTTTCTTTCTTTTTCGAAATTTTTTTCGGTAAATTGAAAACTTACGAAAATGAAAGACGGTCGAACGCACTCGAGCGGGTTTTCACGCAAGCGCAGCGTTTAATTGAACATCGGGGGCGTTTTATTCGGGTAAAAGTTTGTCCACTTTCACCGCTTATTTCCGTCAACCTGACGTGCGGGAAAGTGCGCGGGAGGACGAGCATTGGAGAGCGAATAATGGGTGTCATTAACAATTGCGTGGTCTATCGTCACAATGGAGAAAATCCAAGAAGATGACGGTCGCCTCAACTTCGGGCTCAGATGGACGCGGATAAAAAAAAATAATAATAATAATAAAAAAAAAAAGAATGGACGGTTTTGAGAGACCGTCCCCACGCTTTTGTCGGGAGCAACGCGAGCGTTCGTTATAAAAGTGCGCGGCTGCAACGGCGGCGACGTTAATTCGCCTTCAAACATTCGAGTAACGTTCCGGTGAGATACTTGAATCGAAACATATTGCGTGCTTACATTTGTAATAAGATAAAAAATATTCTATAATTTGTTTGTAGAATATAAGAATATTATAAAAGGATTCCGCCGCGTATTTGTTTTCGTTGCAAAAAAAAAAAAAAATCAACAGACAAGATGGCACTTTGAACAATTGCTCGATATTTGTCTCTTTTCTGTTGAAGAGAACATATAATTCGCGGTAATTACGCGCGCGTGTTGAGAAAAATGATGATTAATTACGTGCAAGTGCTCCTGCTCGTCTCACTGGTGAGCTGCAGTGTGCACGCTCGCATCAATGAAAAACGAGGAGCCGGCGACAACAAGTACGCCGGTTCCATGTTGGCCGAGATCGCGAAGGAACTCGTGCAAAGATCGGCGACCAGCAGCCAGGTAATTAAAAAAAAACATTGATATCAAAATATTAGAGACAAGAATCTTTTTTTGCTTCTAATTTTTGAATTAAAAAAATTAATCTCGTAATCGTTTCTCGCAGGTGCTCAATTTAAATCTCTCGAATCTGTTGCTACTTTTGGTGCTCAAAGCGGTGGTATTTGGCGCCGGCTACATAGGAAATCACGGTTACAAAGGACGCGATTTGGAAGACGGTATTTTTTACTTTACAAGGCAATTGTTTTTTCGTAACAATAGTATGTTAAGATGGCGTAAAAATTTTCTCTCGACAACGTCCTCAAAAGTTAATATATAACAGTCATAACTATATATTATAGTAATTGTTATATATTATATTATTTATATTTATATTATATCGTATTTATATCGTAGTATAATATACTGAATATTCCGCTTTAGACTGTAGATTGATTGAAATTACACACGAAGGTGACAATATTTTAAAACACTCATTGGAAGAGAATGTAATTGCGACCACATGATTTTCTGTTAATTCTAGAAAATATCGTGACCGAGGGCGAGCTTACGTTAGCTCTTGGCTATCTGATCGGTGACACCTGTTTGTACAGAGCCGCTTGCGAGGAGCCGCACATCGCGAGAGAATATCTCGGCGCGGCGGAAATGCTTTTGCAAACAATGAAACTAATGCCGCAGTGCGTATGCAAATAAAAAAATGTGATTAGACATGTTCTGTGTTTTGTGCGCGCGAGAAATGTGGAATACGCGCAATTCTCTGATGTTACATCTCACGTTATTTTTAAACACAATATTCATCATTTCTGAGATATTGACAAAACGCGTTTGGAGATTTAAATGCGAGATATTTGAGTTTTATGTTACTTACAAAACTTGAAAAACTCTTATTTTTGCAGGAGCTTACTCGTGAAATACAATTACGACAAGACGATCGCTGAATTTCGGAAGGCGATTGAGTACGGCAGCATCGAGCAATGTCCGCCGGAGTACAGCTGTAAAAAGGAGAATATAAATAATTTCTTGCGAAGCGAAACACAAGCTAAGTAGACGCGATTTTCTACGACGCGCGTGTACGTTTCATTTTAATTTTTTGTTCTTTCTCTTGTTCTATCGCAAATAAAAACACTTCAGAACATTTTAAACGATATTATATAACATGTATGTACTCTGTGATTACTAAAAACAAAAAAAAAAAAAAAATAAATAAAGACTGTTGCAAAATTAGATTGCGTTGTCAATAATCTCTCTCTCTCCTAGTCTTATATATTTAAACATAAAAAATATATGTACGTATTCCCTTTTAATAATCTTGTTACATTTGTTGCATAACATTATTCACAACAGAATTATCGGTTAAAATGTCAGTTGCACTCGCTCTCATTCTACTTCACGTAAAATTTCTACGAAATTATCACATTGCTGTTGTGTAATCAAAATAACGAACTAATGACTAATATTGAATAGATAAGTAAGTAAATGCCTTTTCTACACAAAAAAAAAGTCGCATCAATGATGTCTCAATAATATCTCCAGAAAAAATGCAACTTTGGATGCAAAGGCATTTGAAGCTACTGCCTGTAACTAAAAAGACGTGTGTGTTGGATGTTCATTAAATATATTCAAAATATATTCAAGTGCGTACAAATCGACTGGTTTCCATAACACAAGTTTTTTAAAATATAAAAAACAAATGTAAAACATAAAAGCAGATATTATTTAGTTTACGTATAGAATAAAGCTTTAAACACGTAAACAATAAATCGATCAACGATGATGACTCGATTTTTATTTAACACGATTTAATATCGAGACATTTTTAATATAAAATAAAACATCAATTCTGTTTCATCATTGAAATTAAATGTCTCGTGTTATCGACATCCGCCGCTAGAGAACGTTGCATTCGCGCTCTCGCCCAACCTATTCTGACAGTCGCGCTGTTGAGAGAGGTCGTCGAGTTGTTTGATTTTCGCCGATTCACGTCGTCGCGGGCGTGTAAACAAATTTTTCGTACTTGATTTGCTAGCTTCGCTCTTTTCATATCTTCTCCGAGAGATGAGTTCTATAGGCACAGGGGTGAGTATATACGCGTTACGCGAGGTCTAAGCGAAAATCGATCGCAGAACGTTACGCGTCAGCTGATATACCGAAACCCTAACCTCCTCGTCGTTTCTTCCAGTACGATCTGTCCGCTTCGCAGTTTTCGCCGGACGGACGCGTGTTTCAAGTGGAATACGCTCAAAAAGCCGTGGAAAATGGAGGGTGAGCATATCGATATATATCGTGCTATCAAACTCGCTTCTTTGGAAAAGTACTTGTGTGTCTGACAATTCTCTGTTTCTATACAGAGCAGAGAGAACATTGTTCCCATTGTTCTCCGCATCTGATTGAAAGGAAAAAATGCCGACGTACATTTTATTGAAATATTACCATTTCTTATATTGCAGAACAGTTATCGGCCTACGAGGAAAGGATGGCGTGGTGTTTGCCGTCGAAAAGATAGTAACGTCAAAACTTTACGAGCCAGGTGCCAACAAGCGAATATTCAACATAGATCAGCACGTTGGCATGGCGGTTTCCGGCATAATATCGGACGCGAGGCAGATAGCGGAGATCGCGAGATCCGAAGCTTCGAGTTACAAAGCGCAGTACGGAGTCGGTATTCCGTTGAAGTATTTGAACGAGAGAGTATCCCTGTACATGCACGCGTACACGCTCTATTCAGCCGTGCGTCCCTACGGTTGTTCCGTCCTGCTCGGCGCCTATGAATCAGACGGCCCGGCACTGTACATGATAGATCCGTCAGGAGTATCGTACGGTTATTACGGCTGTGCAGTAGGTAAGTAAAATCCAAATTGCGAGAAAAGTAATCGCGAGAGAAAAATCCCATATTTTGCACAATGTTGTTTTCGCAGGTAAAGCAAAACAGTCGGCGAAAACGGAAATAGAAAAACTGAAATTGTCAGAAATGACGTGCAAGGATTTGGTAAAGGAGGCCGCTCGTATTATCTATCTCGTTCATGACGAATTGAAGGACAAGCAATTCGAATTGGAAATGAGTTGGGTTGGTGCGCACACCAAGGGCAGGCACGAACGTGTGCCGGCCGATCTCAAGGCCGAAGCCGAGACGAAGGCGCGGCAAGCAATGGCGGAGGATTCCGACAGCGATACCGAAGACATGTAAAACGAATATAGGGCCGTTGAAATTCTTTGTATTGTAAGCGATAATACTTAAAATATATATACACTGATTTAAAATTTTAACACCGAGTACAATGAATAAAGACTATTCCCTTTTTGTGTACAAAACGTTGGTGTGTTCACTCCCGCGCTTAATTTAATTCTTGCGTGATACAGAAAAATAGAATGAATTCTAAGTTTTTTTAGAAAATTTTTTACATATTAATATTTTGTGTAAAAGCACATTACGAGATGCGATTGACAAAAGTGTCTGAAACGACGTTTAGATGGTGCAACACATTGCTGTTGTCACTGACGAGCTTCATTCTTCAGAACAAATGTCAAACGCTTTGTTACAGCACGTGGTGTTTGCGGCGATAGCTCGCCGGAACAGACAGACTCTCGATGATTTTTGACAACGCGTCAGTTCGCATTTCAATTGTTGCAGTAGTCAAAATTTACGAGTTAGTTGCTTTCGAATTGCCATCTCATCCGCTTTATTCCGCAGACGCAAGGACTCTCATTTGTTTCCAAATCTGAAAAAAAAAAATGACTCGAAGTGGAATTTGACATCGCCGCACCACGTGTGATAATTGAGTCAGCGTTTGACATTTGTTCTTCCGAAGGATGAAACTCTTGTCAAGAACAACGGCAACAAATGTGATATTGCTGTCGTTTGTTCGGATATTTGTCAAGGCAGCTTCAGACAATGAATAACTTTCTTTCAAAAAACAAAATTATATATATATGATATGACACACACACATACAGAATTCCGTAAGCGCACGCATGTTACGTTTAATCCTTGTTAATTATTTTAATAAAAAAGAACAAAGTAAACATTTGTAAGGCGCTTAAACTCATCCCCCAAAAACTTTACTGCGTCCGTAAAAAAAAAAAAAAAAACGAAAAAAACAAAGCTTGACACTTCGTCAATTTGTCTCCGATACTCGTGATTATATCATAATCAGATTACTTTCGCTGAAAGAGCGCAATCGTTATATGTATAACGAGTTGGCTTCTGGAGATTTTTACTTTGAGATTTTCCAAAACATTTGACAAACAAAGCGCGCAAATAACCATTATATATCTCGAGCGGATATTCGTGGATTTATTTCTGTGAATTTTTTTTTTTTACGTGTGCGTTTGATTCTAAATCTGCGTTGGTTTGTATTTATTGAACGATGAAGAATATTCTGAGAATTCTGTTGACTTTTCGGAAACGCAAATTAATAAACGAGTGTATAGCTTCAAGTTTTATCAGGAGGTTTATGTGTATAATAATTAGATCAATTAAATATTGACGACCCGCATTTTTAATCACGTGTTTCAGAAACGATAAAAGAGGGGGTTGGATGAAAATCGGCTATTGTTTAAATTAAACGCAAGATTTGTAATTAAAAAAAAAAATTTATAATTTAAAAACAAAGATCTAACTTGCGCGCGTATAATAGTGAAATTTAATAACCGTGCTGAGAAACTCGTTTTGTTGTGTTCTTATAATTGCGCATATGCTGTATTATGAAAATTTATAAATAAATATTATTATATAATATTTACTCACAATATTAATATGTATAAATATACACTTGCGTGGGAGGGTTAGTTTATCGTTTCGTACATTGATTTTGCTTCTTGCTGTTAAAAATTATCGAAATAAATTCTCACGACGAACGAAAGAGAAAGTGGAAACATAGAAAGCTTCCCCGGCTAAACATATATTTCACGGCAAAACATTGCGAACTCGATCGAGAAATCAATGAACCTTGCGCGTTTCCGCAGGAAAGAATAATTACTTCGCAAAATGATATTGTATATACCTCGTAACTTGACGCGCACTTCCTATAGAATATTCCGTCCAGATAGAATTTCATCTTGCGGGGACGCGCAATTGTCAGCAGCGCTGCGCAGTAACGGCGATAGACCGAATCGGTATACTTGCAAGCAGAAAGACGATGAAAGTATGAAAGATTTTATATTTTTGTTCGATATACACGAGATTTCGCAAACCATAAGACGAGACGGACTGCGCGTGAAACGCGCTTCGAAAACGGAAACAATAAACCGTGTCTCAGCAACGCGAGATCTCGCCTCCGTTCCGGATCGGTCGAGATATTGAAGATCAACCCGATCGATAGACGTAAACGTGATTCGAGCGAGCCGTTTTGTTTGTTTCAAGAGCAAACCGAGTTGTTGAATATGTATACACGGGCTTTGTTCAAACCCTAGAAGTGACCGCAACCGGGCGCGAAGCGTAAACATCTTTCAAACGTTTAATTAACCCCTATTGCCCACCTGGGGTCCATGAAACCTCAGCATAAATTTTGAGCGTATTTTTAAGCAAGTAAAACTCCAACGAGTTTTTTTGACATATTATAATAAAAAATTCAGATTTCAAAAATAAGATTCTTGATTTAGCATCCTCTGGAGAGTATCTATGATTTTTTTTCAAGATGAAAAACTGAACATATTTATAGCAATTTCTAGAACCTTTTAAAGAGGTTGGGGTCCACTGGATCCCCGGTGGGGTTTATGTTACGAAAATGAAGTGTGGGCAACAAAGGTTAAAAGAACAGACTCCGACGTTTAATAAGACGTTTTTTTCTTGATTTTATTTTATCAAATAATTGAAGCCGGGACGTGAGATAATGAGAAGTCAGTCATCATTAAGGCTATCGATTGAAAAGCGGTGGAAAATATAAACGTAAAAAAAAAAAAAAAAAAAAAGAATCAAAAAACGAGTGCGCCGAGACGCAACCCTCTACAACGAGCGGAGCGCACTTGACAGAGAGAGAGAGAGAGAGAGAGAGAGAGACGCGTCGGTTCGCGCGCATGCTGCTTTTTGCGCGCTTGGGGGGGTTGCTTGTCCGCCGGGTAGTCGGGGAAATGTGTAGCAGAGGCGACTCGCACCCGTTCTTTATATAAGGGTAGTGTGCCTTTGAAATTCCGCCACTAGTTTTGATTAATGCGACCGGGACGGATTTGGCGTGTTTTTTGCCGCTGCTCGTGTCTGTTGAATTTATTCACGAGCGAGCGTGACGTGAATCATCATCGACGGACGTTAATTCCGCTTCTGGTCGAGCTTAGTTTCGACATAGGAGAAACCTTGCGAGTTCGGTGACCACCGGAAGTACGCTCAAGAAGTATGTTGTTGAACACGAGCAATCTGCCGGACGACGTTCTCGCCGTCGAAGAAATGGCGCCAAGCGTTTACATCTTTGCAGCGGTCTTATTGGGCCTCATCGGGTTCTTCGGCTTCAATTTGAACTTACTGGTCATCTTGACGGTCGTCATGAACGCCAATGTACTCTGGACGCCCAACAACGTGGTCCTCGTCAACATGGTCGTGAGTATCGCGTCGTGTATTTCGAAGAATTCGTCACTTTCTCGCATCGTTTATAATAATCGTAATAATAACAATAATAAAGTTTTCAAGTTTAACTTGGCGAACACTCGCCAAGAGAAAATGAATCCGACACTTGAAAAATTTTCAAGTCTTTAATAAGTCTGTAATTAATACGAAAAAAGTTTTTGATAAGTCTGTAATTAATACGTGAAAAAAAAAAAATATATTCTCACTGGTATTGGTGTTCTCTCGCATGTATTTCCCGCGTCTGAAACACACACAAAAGATTCTCGGAAGAGCAGCCGTGTATCTTATACATTATTCATACGTTGTTTATTGCGTTGTTCTCACTTATTCGTTGTTCATTTAAAATGTACCGTGTGTTTCGAGTTAGTTACGCACGTGTTTCGATATATTCGCGTATTATATATATACAAGAGCGCATCGCTCCGCTATATCTGGCCGTTGTGAAGATGGAATAACAATTCAAATTGTTATGATGAATTTTTCATTTTTCGTAATCTTTCAAACAGAGTACGAAATTTCTCCGCCACTCGCGAATTAACTTTTGGTCAAAGCATGTCAATTTCTCACATATGATGTGCGCAATTTATTTTTATTTAACTAAGATCCTCTCTTTCTCTCTCTCTCTCTCTTTTTTCACACGTGTGTTACGAGAGAAATCTCTCTCACATCGTTGAAAATAATATTCATGTGACGACTAACCACCGCAATAATGAAACACAATCGCAGCGATATTATCAAGTTTTTATTTGCTGAGCAACACGTTGTATAATTAAACACGGAATTTTACACACTTTGATAAGTTTAGAATAAACAAATTTTACGGCCACTGATTTTAATTAAAAGTATTTTTTTTTTTTAGGTGAAAATATAGAAAAGGTCAAAAATGAATTTCATTCAGTTTCTTTTTTTGTGCTTTTCCACATTTTTCGCGTTATTTTGAACTTGATAATGCACTAGATCTTCAAAAAGTCTAAATAGCTGTACAACTTCTATTGCGCTCTCTCTCTCGAGAGAGAAACGCTATTCAAGCGCTGTTACACAGCTGGATTCTATTCGGCCGAAATCTTTCTGTGATATATAATGTAATGTAACGTTATATAATGTAATATACACCCATTTTGGGATTAACATTGGCGCACTTCTCTTGTAAGCTAAATTTGACTACAGTTGATCTTAATTTGTATGCATTGGCATATTCACGATAACTTTCACCATTTGTTTTGCTATACATCTTCGAGCTGAGAATAGTAGTTGTATGTATATGAACGTCTCCGGAGAGAGAATGCGCACAAACCAGATTTGCCAATGTCTCGCAACGCAATCAAACTAAAACGCTCTTCCTATATCGAATTCCACTCTAATTATTTTTTATATCAAGTTGCTTATTTTAGTAAAAAATAAATTAGACAAATATACGCGCAAATATAAATTTGAAGAGAATTAAATTTAATTAATTAAATCACTTAATTTTATATTCATCCTTTTCCAAGACGGTGAAGAAAGATATAGCGTTTAACACGGTAGAATAAAATATTTTACGTTACTTATAAATATTTGTAAATGTATTATAAACTTTGATCTATAATGTTAAAAAAAAACTCCAGATGTGCGCTTACATTGTAATGTTCGATGTGTTTTCTTTGTCAACAGGTTGGAGATCTTTTAGTGGCTATGCTGGGAAATCCCGTCTCAATGATGTCAGCGATCTCAGGTGCATGGTATTGGAGTGACAAAATGTGTCTGTGGTATATCGTTATTTAATACATAAGTAGATAATAGAGAACTGTTAGGATGTTTATAAAAAAAAAAACAAAACGAAACGCTTAAAATCTTTGTCTCTCATAATAATGAAAACTGGTTCACGCAAAAAATATGTCTATTCGAATTTTGCGTCGTATTTGAAAAAAAAAAAAAAAAAAAATAGCGCGTAAAACCGGTTACTGTTTGCGCACCGACTGTGAATGAAATGTATTTACTTTAAAAACACCCGGGACCAAAAAAAAAACGATGTATTACGATATAAATAATAGTGACAAACTTGCAGAGATGTATATAAAATATTTTTTTTAGTTAGTAATAAACAAAGTACAAAATCGCACGCACATTCGTGTAAATAATAATAATATAGGTATGTGAAATCACATAAGGATTTGTTGTGGAATATTTTACTCAATTCACACATACGCGCGATTCGTGTTTTATATAATATATATCTCGTGAAGAAAAAAAAAACAAACCGTGTAATTTTAGGTACGCGTGGTTCATGTCCACCATGGGATTCGCCAGTATCGGAAATTTAACGGTGATGGCAATCGAAAGATATCTACTGGTGAAATTTCCGATGAAATCATTATCGAAGAGGTAAAAACACATCTTTCTCACATATGTACATACATACGTGTATACATGCATATGTAATCTCATTACCACTGATTATCTCTTGTTTGACAATGAGCGAGAAAATTGTTTTTGCTGCATTACGCAGACGCGGATCAAAGAGAGAGAATATGTGTCGTTAATGAAAACAACACACACCGGTTTTTATCGCAAAATTTCACTTTCGAACTCGGAATTCTTTTTATGTTTTCGTCGACGCAACTATTACGATATTCAAACGCATGCGCGCGCGTGCGCGTCGAAATGGTTAATTTACGCGCATTCCACGACTTTCCATCGCGCACTTTCATCGCAACCGCGGTCTCCGGGAAGAGCAATGTTACTCATCACGTTTCGTCGAGAGAGATGGTCATTAACACTTCCCGCGAGGTGTAATTTGCACTGACTTGCGAGTGAATTTTAATTACGTGATTTTATCAGATTTTTTTTTTCTGTCTTTTATATTGCGCGAGAGAGGATATTTTAAAACAAAACGGCCGTTAGTATTTTGCGGCGCGCGACACGTATCAGGAATTTTCTTTTTTTTTTTTTTTCATGAGAAAACACATAAAATACATGTAAGTCTCGCGCGAGAGCCAATGTTTGAGCGAACGTTACCTTCCGAGAAAATTACGACATTATTGCATATCATTACTCCGCCTTTTTCCAAGGACATCATCGCGCGGATTTATATCTTTATGATGTGTTTTTTATCACAGAAAAATTATAGTCGTCCCGTCTCGTCTCAAATTCCTTTATTATATTCCATTAATTCGCGCAATTAACGATGGATTAAAGATGAGCTCCTTGTCACACCGATGAGATTCCTCATATTTCGAGACGGTGCCAGTAGTCGAAAGAGAACCAAACGGACATTTTTAATCCGCTTTAATAACAAACCCTTTGTTCTGCTAATAATGAAAGTGATAGTAATCGAAAGAACAAAATCAAACGAACTTATAAGCCGCTTAAACTAATAAATCCGTTATTTCGCTAATGAGTTAAACATTGTGCTAACGAGTTTCCTGATCCGTTACATCGGCAGTCACGGTAAATGATTACAACGTCAAAAAACGAGAGAATTCATGTACAAATTTATTCTTGCGACGTCAAATAATTTGTTTTTTTTTTTTTTCATCGCGTCTCTGCATCGCGAGATTAACACACTCGATAATTACACACAGCTTTAACCTGAAAACCCATCGCAGAACAAATCGAAAAATTGCTTGCTTTTAACTCTTGTTGCCCCACACTTCATTTCCGTAACATAAACCCCACTGGGGATCCACTGGAACTCTCAGCCTCTTTAAAATATTCTAAAAATCACTCTATTCAGTTTTTCATCTTGAAAAAAAATCAGATAGGTACTCTCCAGAGGATGCTGAATCAAGAATCTTATTTTTGAAATCTGAATTTTTTATTATATGTAAAAAAAATCGTAAAAACTTCAGAGTTTTATTAAAAATATGCTCAAAGTTATGTTGGGGTGGACCCCATGGTCCCAGGTGGGCAATAAGGGTTGATACAGAAGGAACGCAGGATATATAAACCGCGCAATAAAATGATCCGTTTTTCTGTATCTTGCCAAGCAGACGGTAATATTTGTCGGAAAAATATTAATTTTCTTTCTGACTGTATCAAATTTTCAAAAACAAAAAAAAAAACAAAATTGCATTACGATACTTGCGCAACTCTATCTTGAGTTGTCTCCAAACGCAAATGTTAACAGATCTCCTGTCCAAAGTAATAATATTTGTAATAATTTTGTTCCAATTTCCAATGAGTATATAAATCGACCAGTAGTCATTATTTGGGAAAATGTCATTATTCGCGCGGAATTAGTGATTCAACAGTCCCGTCATAATTAAAACTGACCGTCGTTAATATCCATTTACACATTATCGCAAACACGTGCATTATCGTACCGAGTTCTATCTCTATTTCCTAAATAAATCAATTTTTCATTGATATTACATCTCTCTCTCTCTCTCTCTCTCTCTCTCTCTTTCCCGTATAGCAATGTTATACACACACCATATTTTTATTAGCAAACACACATTTTTATGAAATGTGATTTTTCGTGTTTTTTTTTTAGCATTTCAATTTTTATATATATATATATAAAAAAAGAGAAAAAAATAACATGTGAAATACACGTGTTGCACGAAAATTGTGCGATTTTGGTTTTTTCTTTTCAATTCTATTGTTTGAGTTGACCTTATTTTGGCAACAAATCCTACGTGTTAATAATAATTTTATATTCAATAAATTGCGTTTCACGTAAAAAGTTTTAAGATACACCACATATTCTCGTAAAAAAATATATATATTAATTTTAACGTAATTGCACATACGCTCTGTCCTATGTGTTATGGTATATATTATTTAACTCTGTAAATTTTTATAGGGACGCTTATCTAGTAATATTTTTGGTTTGGATATACGCATTCTGCTTATCAATACCGCCCTTTTTCAACTGGGGGGTATACGGCTTTGAAGCAGGGAACATATCCTGCAGCGTGTCCTGGGAACAACACGATCCAGAAACGCACAACGACACTTATATCGGATTTTTATTCGTTTTTGGGTTCTTCCTTCCCGTCACGCTAATTTCCTTTAGCTACTGCGGCATGATAGGAACTATGAAGTCAATAAGAAAACGGCTTAGTAAGTTTCTGTTAAGACACATTTATATCATGTTATTTGCGCACGCTAAATTACGTATAATTTCATTTATTTATTCTGCAAATTCTTGTTTTTTTTTTTTTTTTTATCAGACTTGAGATGTCGTTAAACAAATCTTGTATTCTCTGTTTCATATCTGCAAAACGGAATTATTTTTATCTGAATATTTTTCCGATTAATTTGCCCTTCTCTCGTTCCAGATTCGACCAACAGACGAGAAACGAAAATCACGCAGATGGTATATCTGATGATCGTCGCTTTTCTAATCGCCTGGACGCCCTATGCCATATTTGCGCTCGCGTCTCAGTATTTTTACGTGAGTATCTCTCATTACGAAGAGATTACTGCCGAAAAGAACTGCGCTCTGCGCTTTCGTCAAAGCCAGTTTAATTAAGTATTCCGAATCGTATTATTTATATCAGCATTTTATTCCAAATTTATATTACATTTCAAATTATATATTATTTTAATTAAATATTATTATTATTTTTTTTTACTTTGCAAATTGTTCCACAACTCGCAAGCCTCAGATGTTCCGTGTTATATTCGTGAAATAAATAAACGGAAAGGTTTACATACGTTTGAAGAGCAAATCTATTCCAATCTCGAGATCAAAGATTTCAACCTTTTCATGATCGACTGGTCATACACGGGTAGACACATATGTGAAAATCGTTTGATTGATACGCCAACAACTTCGATTAATTTCACTTCGCTCTTTTGAAAGGAAGATTGCAGAAACCAGCAAAGGAATGACTCGCACGTTTATTTCAGGTACAGATTTCCAGTTCCTTGGCGGTGCTCCCGGCACTTTTGGCGAAGTCCTCCATCTGCTACAACCCCATCATATACGCGAGCATGAACGCTCAGTTCTCGCGCTTCTGGAAGAACAGGTTTTTCCCGAAAACAACTTCAAAAGTTACCACCAACAACACGGCGGTGATAACGAAAATAGAGATGAAGAGTTTCAACCGGCAACAGCAACAAGCAAAAAAAACAAACGACAACAGCATCGCATGCGTTTCACTGAAATAAAACGCAACGCAGAAACTCGACGCGAAATATATTACGCATATAATGTACAGAGAGAGTGTGTGTGGTAGGGCAATCAGCGCAATTGAGAAAGGGATTATTCGTGCAGAAAATAACAGACACATTTTTTTTCGCGCGCGAAGTTTTAGTTTTCGAGAGAGTCGATTTTGAAAACTATAGAAAAATTGATATCGCATTCACTTTTTTGTTGTGTGATGGTCGCTTGATATCTTTAACAACCCCGAGTGCCATATATATATCGCGAAATGTATATTTTGATAGCAATTATTGTTATATATATGTTGTAATACATCTATAAACACAAAATGTACATATCAGAAAGAGAGAGAAATTGTTCGCCGCTTATTTTTTCAATATTAAACTGAAACAGCTCGATCATCTTCTGCGCGTGTCTTTTTTCTTGCATGCGTTTTCACACGTTCGAAAAATCATTCATTGACGAAGTTCATCATCAAATTAATTAAATTTTCGACATATATCTCTAGTGCGTCTGTCACAAATAGACGATTTTACCGTCTATTTACGGAAACTCTAAACAAAAACGCAAAACAACATCGCAAAAAACACAGACGATGTTTATCAAAGACATTTATATTCTCGATGTCGCGATTTTTTTTCATACGCTTCTTTTTCCACATTTGCTCGCAATACATTAAAAAATAATTCCATATGAATTTTTTTCCGCTTGGAAATTGCGCGCCCCGCCCGCGGAAAGATGTAAAATAAAACTCTTCAGCTGGTAATCCGCGCGTGTAATTTCTCTCGGCGACTTTTCCCCGTCTGCGAGTGCCCTTTCGCGCACGAGCAAAGCAACTTACCTCGCCGTGTGGAGTTTTCGTTGTTATTTGTATTTCTTACTTCCCGTAATACGAACACACTTTTGCAACGATATTTTTTCAATATATTTTACGTTTCGCGAAGTGTGCGCTTTTTCCAGACGAAGAGGTGCGTTAAAGTCATCTCCGCGGATATTTCAAAGAGAGAAAGAGAGAGAGAGATTAACCTTATCTTGAAATTTCCAATAAAACTTTAAAACCGAGCTAACACGAGCGCGTGTGATAGCTTTTAATGCGGTTATCGCGCAACGGCGAGCCTTCAGCTCGCGATCTCTGAATTTAAACAAAGGACTTTGCGCGCCGACACTCGTTATTTAATTTTTTTTTGACGTTTCAGAAATTCCCGTCGTTCCGAACGTTTTGTAGCCGGATAAAAAAAAAGATTGCGTAAGGGATGAACGTTTGTAAAAATATATAATTTATAAATATTTGACGATATTGTCGCGAATGCGCACAACAAAACGGAGAGAGAGATTTAGAACGAGAAAATACAAAACGCGCGGACTTTGTACTATTGTGCTTTAAACTGTCGTCTCTGTCGCGAACAAAATTCTCTTTTCCGGAAACTTTGAATTCACTTTACAGAATTATACCCACGTGGAACGGAACTCTCGACTTACCGCAAAACAGTGAAAAGTTTCAAATTTCCCGGAACTCTCTGTCGTTACTCGAATTCGATAAAATGTCAATTAGTTTAAATTGCATCGTGATTCGTAAACGACTGTTTTAAATGCACGGAGTTAGAAAATTATTCCGGTATTATTATCTGCTACTGTATGGATTTTTTTTCTCGATAAAACTCGTCGCGTTATCTCGCCGCGAGATGATGCAAGAGGTAATCGTTACGCGACACTTGGTGTCGACGTGCCAATGAAAATGCGCGTAATGTGCGTGCCGCGTTTAGACGCGTGTGAGAAAGAGGAGACGTAAATGCAGGTCCTGCATTGTTGAAACACGATCGAGCGACGATTGCGTCGCATGATCGGGGGAGAGGGTCGGCGAGCGCGCGCGGCCGCGGAATCGCGCATTACGATTCGTAACACGCGCAATTATGCCACATCGGAGAAAGTGAAATCGCGAGGAAAATTTGTAGTTGCCGCGCGGAGCGCCGACGCGTTTACATCGCTGCTCTCCGCAAGTTCCTATTTACGTTCTTATGGACAAGAGTCCGTCTTTTCGCGATGAGAAGCCTCACAATTTTCGTTTAAAATCTTTTCAATTATTCGAGTCAACGATCATTTTAATTAGAGTTAACAGGCGTTAATCTCTAATCACGTCTACCGGAAACAAAATGGAGAGAAAACAGTTCTATTGACAATAATATCGACTCGTCAGATTTTTTTCTCTTCAATTATCGGATGTTTTCCGACAAGATTTTTCCTCTTTTTCTCTCGCAGCTTTTCATTGTTCAAAATTGCGAAAAAAGTGAGGATATAAGCAAAAACAACGTCGATTCGCAACGGTTTTGCTTGATTATAAAAAAAACAGTGTAAAATGTATCGGAGCTGCAATCTCTACCTTCAATATTAGTTTTTGCACTCGGCCGAGCTGCATTGTTGCAAATAATTAACGTTTCTTTTTTTCTCGACGCGGTGGTTAATTGCCGCTGCGACAATAGCGATCGTAATTAACAATTTCATACGGTATAATTATATCGAATAACGATTGCAGAAATGCACACAATGAGAAATATGTTTCATGTGTTTACTTTCTGAGAATGATAATATTGGTCCCTACTCTCTCTCTCTCTCTCTCTCTCTTTCTCTCTCTCCCTGTTTGTTTCTCTGTTAATTTATTCCCCGCAACGTAATTTGATTTCGGAAACAAATGCCACATATATTCCGGCGGAATGGAACATTTGCGCGGTTTTCTCTTTTAGATTTATTTGAAACGTTCGAAGAGACCTTTAAGTACGCTTCCACGAATCCGTCGACGGCGTTTTCGTCACACATCTTTCGCGCGTATTGCAGAATATTCGGATCTCGCGAGATGATTAGTTTCGTAATTCAATCTGTGTTTATTTTCCTCGTCGCATCTTCAAACGCTTTCTCGAACGCGGTGAGTGATGCTTCTGCCCTGCAGACGGTTTATTTCTAATTACGACTCTCTCTCTCTCTTACTCTTTGGTCAAGCATGTCTCTAATTTCGATCACGTTTTCCAAGTTTCAATAAAAATTAAAAGTGCAAATTTTTTCAAGTTTGGTTTTGAACAAAACAAACTTTCTTCTCGCGTTAGTTTTCTCGCGTGTTATTTTAAAACGCGAGATACAAACGTAATTAAATGTAACATACATTGAAAAAGCGCCGTGATATTTAAAGCAAAGGTATATTGTTAAATCATAATTATTTTGACGTAACTCGGTTTAGTCAATTACGAACGTTTTTATCTCGCTTTAACGTTTTTTTATTCTTGTTTGAAATGCACGTTACGACGACTGACAGGTTTAACATGACGCACATTCGACGTGTTCCAGATCCGTCAATTCAAATTTAATTCAATTCAATTTAAATAAAAAAAAAAAAGTATATGAAATACATACCCCGTTATTTTATTTATTTCAAGTTGTACGCGCGCGCGCCCGCGTGTGTGTGTGTTTTGTGAGAAAACGATATATTTTCGTAACTTCTCTCAATTCAATACATCGCATTCGCATCTATTTGACTCTCGCTAATAATGTTTATATCGGCAAACACTTTACGCAATCTAATTTTGCTGATATTTGCGTGCTGCCGGCGTCCCGTTGCAGAATCAAGTGTGTGTACACACACACACACACACACACAGACACAGACCTTGCATTACAGAATCGTAGTCATCAAACAGAATACAGATAATCTATTACACCAAGTTCTCGAAGTCGGTCTCTCCAGTCGGGGAAAATCGGCTAATAGTTAAATTGATGCGTTAATTGACCTAAGCCTCGTTACTTTGAATGAAACGGTAATTTATTTATCAAACTCGCTTTCAAGAAAAGCGATCGTTGAAACGCGTGACTTCTCCGCGTCTCCTTTAGTTGATGACAAATTGAAGTCAAATATTCGTTAATGGTTTGACGAAAACAAATCCGTTTATTTATTATTGTTTACTAACTAAGCAAATATTGATTCTCATTGAAATGCTTTGTAATGAAATGCACAAATGTTGCGTAATTTCAAATCGATTAATTGGATAATTTCATCCATTTTCTTTATCTTAACAAATAAATTACGTATTTAAATTAGAAATATCACATATTGTGTATTTGTCAAGTTTCACACTTAATGATCCAATATGCGCATTACTTTAATTATTAATAGCATCAAATTGGATCACATTGAAAACTGCAGATGAACAATAGTCCGACGGATAAGTAAAGCTGAAAATATAATAATAGGTTTTTTGAAAATGACCTCGTTCTGCAATAAATTACGCGATATTACACTTCATTAAGATATCAATTTGCTCTTCGTTCATTATTATTATTAAGGAAAATCATTAAACCATCTATTACCGTATCAGATAACGTTCTGGTTTATTTTGCGTTTTTTCGCCGCTTCAGAAAGAAGAAGCTTCGCCAAGTGGAACGATGAAGATAATATTGTTCCACTAATTGATGTCGATGCATTTCGTTCATATCTTTGTAATTAACTATCACACGTCTTGAAATATAATTTTGTAAATAAATCCTGAACATGTGAAATTTTTAAACTTAAAAATTGATATAGAGTTTATTGTCTCCCGGTCACATTCGCACGGATTTGACTCTTAATTTTAATTTACGAGCAATTAAAGCAAACACAGAGCTCGATTTCGACGTCCGCGATTATTTCGCCTTTCTCTAAACGATCACGGAAAGCGCAATTTTTTTCTTTTCTTTTTTTTTTTTTTTTTTTTTGTTGACGTCGATCATTTTTCAGCTTCGCGTGCGATGGGTTTTACAGCGAATTTTGTACGTGGAAGAGAATCCACGATGCGAAACGAGCGTCCCGTTGCTTTCTACGGTGAATGCCGAAAACTCGATACGGCTTCGGATGAGAAAACGATCCAACGAAACCGGACATCACCCAGATATCGTTTCGAAGTGATTGCAAGGACACCGAAAAAAACCTGTTTTCGATATTTGTGCTAAATAAAAACTGTAATACGAAACGCAACCGCTTAATTTCTCTCCTTCTGAATTTGGTAAAGCCAATAGAATAAAGGTAATTAATTCCGTCAATAGAGAGCGATTTAGATGTTGTAATCGCGCGGCGCGCGACCAATTAAATTTGTGCGAAATAGAAAGTTTTTACTGATTACACAAGTCGTGAAAGAAATGGAAATCAAGGTGCGATTGATAAGTATCCGAAACGACGCACAGAGGGTAATGTGTCACGTCGTCTTGACCACAACGGTGTTGTGGTGAAATGTGTTTGAAATTTCGTCATTCGAAGTAACAAATGTGTCAAACGCTGGCTCGTGCTTATCGCACGTAGTGTTTTGTGCGCGGCAGCTCGCCAAAGTAGACGCTGTTAGCGTGAGTTTTGCAACAACCTGCACCAGCTCTCGCGCTCATTGCAACTGCTGCAAAAACACCAAAATCGACGAACTGGTCCGCCTCGAACTTGTCGCCTCATTTCCCTTGTTATTCACTTCGAATTCGACCTTGTCCGCGATTTTTAAATGAAGAAATGACTGGGTGGAACGAAATGTTCGAGCAACAACCAAGTCGTTCATGTCGTAAATGGCCGTTTCGAAGAGCTCGAGAGTTCGAGAAATCGTTTTATCAAAATGATATACAATGCTCTCGAGAAGCGTATCGCGTTGTGGAAGGCGACTATATTGAAAAATAAATGCACCGCAACCCGATAGGATCCGTCGTTTATCTTCTTGTTTGTATATTCGTCGCGTCGTTTATCTTCTCATTTCGGATCAATCGCCCCTAATATTTCGTGACGCAGCAGAATATTGGACGTGTATTTCTCGAGCCAAATATTCCTCTGCGGTATCCTACAGTTTATCGAGTGTGCAATTACCTAACCAATATATAAACGTTGATATACGCAGGGAAACGCAAACTGCGCACCAATCGAGCACCGACTATTCTCTCGAAAATTCGATCAATATGAGGGAAAGTTCAGTTTGTTATTCAACTAACCGCTTGCCCCGACGCTTTTCGCAGCGAGAAAAACACAACACGCTCGTTTTTCGTCGATTTTCGCCGTGTCGGATAAACGTTCGAAAGGAATGGATTTTTTTCTTGTGCGTGTTTTTGTCGCGCTTCAAGCTGTGATTGTTCCGCGCGAAAATCCATATTTAATAAAAGTCAACGGGTCCAAGAAATAATATCGCGAATGGAGATCGCCGACAAACGATTTTTTGTCGACGATATCCCGGCGCTCTTCTAGCTATCCCGAGGAGAGATAAATATTTTAGAAAGTTGCTTCTATAAAAAGAGATCTCTCAGCGGAGCTGCTGAGATTCGACTGCTCTCTATGGCGACGGAAACGCGATTACTGTCTGTGCGTGAATCTTCGTATACGTATACAGATCTCTCTCTAACGTTAAATTTAAAATTAAATTACACACGGGTGATTAAAATTACGGACACGGTTTCCGCGAGAAGAGTCAATTAAATCTAGCTTCAACTAAATTTAGCGTCATTTTCCACCAGCTTCTAAAAGTTTACAGAAGTTGGGGAATAGTATCAAAAATGTAGTCCAAGCTAAATTAATCATTCATTCAGTTAACTTGTTGCGGAAAAAACTCCTTGTTGTCAGAAAAAAGAAATACTTTCAACATAAAAAAAAATTTTAACGTCAGAAATTTTGATTGTATTTTGTTTTTATTTATTTTTTTTTTTTTTTTGCGGTTTTTCGCAGTCTGTCGGAATGTAACCGCAAAAAAAAGTAAAAACAAAATGTTTTGACAGGCACTTACTCCGGAGTTGCACACAACGTTAATCAAGTGTTTCCACATAAATCAGAGAACATGCCACTGCAATTTTAGAACGCGCGGCAAACCGGGAATGCCGAATACAACGATGCAAATTTTATGCTGCACAGCAAAGTGACAAGCGCGTATAAAACATGCAGATTTGAGAATGAGAGAAGAATGAGAATGATTGCAAGACGTCGCGGCGAAAACCGTACGATGTCACGAGAATTAATTTTATGAGCTAATCAATACGAAGTAATACTTTCCAATTACCATATTAATAAATATAAATTACTGTATTAATCATTTGTCCTCCACTGCCACTACTTCGAAGATGATTGTTTGCCTTACATTTTCTTTTATTATTTACATTTTAATATCATGTTCATAACGTGCATAATTTGTAAAAAAGTTCAATGTTATTGTGTCGCTCCACAATTTGTAAATTTAAAACATTGTGTAAATATATGTATTTCGAATATATAAATGCAGCCAAAAAAAAAAAAAAGATACCAAAGTTACAGCAAATCCCCAATATATAAACTTAATGGCTTGGTGTCCGAGCCATTTTTAAAAATGAGATATCAATCACTTAATAAAAAAATTTCTAAAAAAAAATAAGCAAAAATATAAAAACTAATGATATTTCGTAGATTTAAAATGTCGAATAAAGAATGAATTTTTGCAGATTTGTTGCAACGTTTTCAAAATCAAACAAAAATCGCGCCAGACATTGAAAAAACGAAAGAGTTAATTAATATCTAAAATCCGGGAGTATTTAAAAAATCGTCTGCGAGATTGGAGTCGATAAAAAAACGCACAAAGATACCAGATGAAAAATCTAATAATTGTTTAACATATCTATGCGGATATTTCAAGTTTTTCTGTACGTAACACACACGTGTGTCACGTAACACACACGTAAATCCCACAATAAAAATAAACCTGTTCGTGATGTCATTCAATTTTTCCATTTAAAAACTCGCAACTTTCGAGAAGGCGTTCGTCGCGGTTTCTCCAAACGGAAATTAAATACCACCCAAAGTCGCGAATAAAATCGCGTTGATCTTATCTATTTCTTTCACCTGCTATCTTATATGCGAAGTAACTTCGCCGCTACACGTAGCGAGCACGTAGCGCTCGCTTTTTTCTTATTTAACTGTGCAACCACTCGCTGCAAGCGACAAATAATTTATCTCGAAAGAGTATAGCGCGCGCGCGCAGAAGGAACAAGTCAGATACCGGCGTCTCACGTTTTCGACGACTTCCTGAATTGTTAACGATCTCCGGAATTTGACGGGGTTATATCTCCGCACGTACAAACGTCGTGGAAAAAAAAGTTGAAAACGGAGTTGGCTCGAGCCGGCGGCGGAGCGCTTCGCTCGGCGGATCCATTCAAACGGTCCATATATTGTGCGCACGTTTCCCCAGCGAGAATTCCCGTGAAAATAGGCTGCGCGGCAATTTGGCACTTTAACGATTCGTGAAAACGTTGCGTCTCAATACTGCGCTAAACGACAGCGCGGTTTGTACGCCCGAGATATTCCGCGGTCGCTAAACTCGCTGTGAATAAATACTTACTCCCGCAAAACGCGCGGGAAAACCGTCGTAAAATAACTAATGATCCGACGTCTATCGTGCGGGTGGCCGCGAAATTCTAACAAGATTATTTGCGCGCGCAATTCCGAACGTTTTCGTGTGTAACGCGCGTCGGATTTACGCAACGATGCGTCAAACTTGCTGCGATCTAATAATTATGCTGCGCGCGCGCGCGCGCGGATATAGTCGGGAATGAAAATTGATTGATGGGGAGCACATGCAATACTATCTCTGCGCGCGCGTACGCAATCTAAAGCGGTTAACGCACTTTAACCGCAAAATCGTTTGGATGTAACGCTCGCATTATCGATGCGTTGTAAACTGTCTGCGCGCAAAGTTATCCGAGTAACAAAAGAGAAATATACGCACACACCGCGGTCTCAATCAATGAAAGGCTCGGAGTGATACGTACACATACATATACATATATAATGCGTGATATATCTCTCATTGTTGTTCCTCTCCAGTTGATTCAACACACCGCGTGTACATAATGTTCACAAGCGGATTTGCATGCACATAGTTTCCGTGTACACCTGTGTACATGCTTAATCCCCTAATTCAACCCCGTAAATTCGGTTGATCGCGTACCGCGGAAAATGTGCCGCAACATTCCTAATATTGTACTTGCAACGGTTTGCCTCTAATTTAATTAAAATATCACGAGAGACGCGAACAGAAAGATAACAAACAATAAAAGAATAAGAATTAACAGTATTGTAAAATATAATAACATTAATTAACATTAAAATATGTGTTAATACATATTAATTAATTTTTATTAATATATTAATATGTACCTATTAATCTATATTAATATGTTAAAATATATATATTATTTAATATATTAAATAAAACTAATTAATATGAAAAAAAATGATATTACAAGACCTGCAAATATTATAAAATTAATATCATACGATTGCAAATATTAACGTTTATAAACTCGCAACGCGGACAGAAATAACAAGCGCGTGAGAGAAGTGCCTGTTTCACTTTTCGAAATGTTGATTTTACGTGCGCTCGCGGGCGATACGCAAACGCGCGAGAACCGAAACAGAGCGTTCAACTCCGAATTGAATTACAACAATAAAAATTGCGCCATCTCTTTCTCCCGCGAATTTCTTTCGCGCAGGATGCGAATAATATATACGTTACAATCGGACCGGTGAAATCTGTCCTAATTTCCGGAGCTTCGAGCAGAGATAATCATTTTGCTCCTGTTCGCGTCGCAAATTGCCGTCACAATTTCAACCTACCCCTCGCATCATAATTTGCCGATGACCAACCAACGAGACGAGCATGCAGCCTCTGAAGAGACACATCGGAGAAGAGACTTGAATGTGACGAAATCGCAAACGCATCGCGGATTTTATATAACGCGAAATTGTCATATAATTTTGTACTATTTCAAATACACGAGAGGAAGTAATAAAGAGGAGGACATTACGCGCGCGCGCAAAAAAAAAAAGTGGTCGCAATCACACTTATACGAGCTTGGTAGCCGGGATTGGAAATTACGCGAAATCAATAGAGTCGCATCGTCAGAGACGCGACTCACACATCCAGCGTTCGCAATAAATCGCATTCAATTCCGGAGCGCGCGCGGGCATTTAAACTACATCGACACGATCGTACTGTTAATTGCATCCTATAATCGCCGAACCGTGATTGTACCCTCCTGACATATTTGCAAGAGAAAACGATAAGAAGAAAAAAAAAAAAATCCGAACTCGTTACGCGATGGCGTTCGCGATGACTGTAAATTACCTAGTTAATCGCGCGTATAATCGGCGCGGCTCACAGATGAACGGCGAAAAGAGAGAGGTACGAGAGTACGGCGGCGATCGGTATCGCCGATAATCGACAAGTCAAGCGATCTTCTGCAAATAAAACCGAAATGACCGTATATATATTTCTATAGATCGCGCGAGATAGATGAAGATGAAAGAGAAGAATTTCTGTTGTAAAAACAAATCCCCTTTCAACGGATTAATTTCGTTAAACAGACTGTAATATACTCACGCAGATAATATCATTAGGTTAATAACATCTCACTGACAACTGTTACATAATTTACAGAGATGGTGATTAGTAATATTAATTAATACAAAATATTACATATATATGTTTAATTAAATGTTACTAAATCAACGCGAGCGCAAAATTTATCCTATTGCGATTCAAACGGCTCCAAATTAACGGCAAATAAACAAATTAATAAATTATTTAAATGTACGAAAAGATTTCATTCAATGGCTTTTTTTTTTTTTTTTTTTTTTTTTTGTTTTCGTCACGTTGTAGCGAAGTTTCTCGGTCAACTCGAAACGTGTGTTTGTCGAAAAAATGTCCAGTTTTCCGAATGGAGGTAGGCGCGTCCTGAGGAGAGACACCGAACATCTTCAGGTGCGCGACCGACGATGAGGAACGCCTTGGTGGGAGGCAAAACTCTCTCTCTAGAGCTCAGCTGATCATTAAAGCTGGTTGCTTGGCACAGTCAAACTTTCACGCTCGGCGATACGTGAGCTTCGCGAGCGAGTCCGATTTCAAGGCTCGCGCGCACTTCCGAATCCGACACGGCGATCCGGCGGATCGAAAGGAAAATTTCCGCGACGCGAAAGGAAGAGATCGCTGCCCGGCTACGCAATATCGAAAATCCGCCAACAGGCATAGAGAAAGAGACGGGGGGAGAAAACCGATAAAATCGGTCCGAAATCCGCACCTTCGTTCGTGATCGAATTTGTGTTTCGCAAATGAAAAAATAAAAAACCGGATAAGAGAGCGAAAACACGGAGAGACAGTGAGAGTCCGCAATCGTCACGTGACACACGGCTTGTCAAGAGTTTTTTGTATTGTCGAGGTTTGTTGCGGAAAGAAAATTTAATTATCAGAGAGCCGACAATTCAATCAGCTTCGGACGTTTTTTCTTTTTTTTTTTTTTTTCATTTCAGCCTGAAAGTCCGACGAAGAGACTCTTTGTTGCGCGACGCGCGTTCGATTGGCAAGGTCAATGATAAATTACCGCGATAGCCGTGTGTCGCGATCGAGGATCTGATTTGAAGCGAGTGATTCGTCTCTATAAGCGCGTGTATTCGCGAGGCGATTAAAAAAAAGAAAACACAAACAAAAATACGTCTTCATCTCGGCCCGTTGAAAGCTCAAATGATATGAACCGAGTGATGAGAAACTCGACGCGAAGGATCGATCGTCCGACTGGCATAGGATTGAATTATCACGACGGGTGATCGTGCATGTACATAAGTGAGGCGTGCGTTATTAGTGAAAGTCACCCGCGCGCCCGTTTGAGGATCCAAGATTGTACGCGCGCGTATGTATGTACGTCGCGAAGGAATCTCGCGCTCGCAAAGTGGCAAAGAAGGTCAGAAGGAAAGGAGAAGCGATCTTCACCTGGCGCCCGGAGAAAGGGAGAAATAATTGGGTAAAAATTGCGCGCACCGACGAGCGACGCAGTTCGAATTTCAACATTTCACGTTGCGAGAACTTCCCGACGACGACGACGGGCGCCTCGTGACGGAGACGCTTTATAAAAAAAAAGTAGACGCGAGCGCGTCTTATTTCGAGAAGCGAAAGAAAAGTTGTGCGTCATTGTGTTCTCCTCTCCTTCTTCCCAGGTTGTTCCCCCCCTCGCGAAACCACTTGGAGCGAACATTAAAGCGGAAAGAAGTCCAACTGTTTTGAAGTGGCTCGAGAAAAAAGAAGAAAAGCGATATCCCTGATATGTACGAGGCTCCAACGTGAGTAAAAACCCTAGTCGAGAGGGTTATTGAGAGCAAAAAGACTCGCGGAAACGACCGGATCCGATACTCGCAGTAAAACTACGGCTTTTATACCGGCGCCGCGGTTGGAACGAGATCGATGGGAAAACCAATAGAAATTTTTTAGTGTCGGTGCTTGGCGCGATTCCGCGCGAGAAAGAAGAGGATTTGAGAGAGGAGATAAGAAAAAGAGAGGAGAGAAAGAGAGAAAAGCGACAAGAAATATCACACAAAAAAAAAAAAAAAAAAAAAAAACACAAAGCTCTCGCACCGCAAAGACTCTTTGCCGCACATAAATTTTTCTCCGTGTAGAGCTCTCTTCGACATAAACTTCAACCGGAGCGAACGCGGAGATTTCGAAGTTTTCCCATTCGTGCTCGAACTCTTTTTAAGTTCGCGCGATCCAATGAACGCGATACGCGTTTAAAGACTCTCGCGGGAAACAACGGGCTATTTCGAGCGGGTTTAAACGCTGAAGTTATTAACGATTCGCTATTTTGCTTTTTTAAATCACTCACCGACCGCGGCCGCGGTGTGTATATCGAAGTAATTAAAAGTAAGTAAAGGTTTAACGACTCCATAAAAAAAAAGAACCACTTAAAACGCTTTTAGCGGAAACTTACCGAAAGTGCGCGCGTGTTTGTTCACCCCCGAAAAAAAAAAAAAAAAAAAAACAAGCAGAGAAAAGTGAAAGAAAGAGAAATTAATCAAGTTCGCTGTGAGAATCGTTGCGCAACATCTCCGATTTCTGACGATTTTCGACGATCGGCGGAAGAAAAAGATATTCACTCGAGAATCACTCTTGCGAGCGATTTTTCTCAAGATCAAAAGAAACACGCGAAATACTGCTATCTCGTGCGCGACGAGATTTTACATGTAAGAAGAGAGCCGAAGAAGAAAGATTCCGGCGAAATAGCGACTCGGCACGATAAATCGCGCACAAAGGAAGAATAGCGTTTTTTTTCGAAACCACTCGTGTTTTGCCGGAAGCGTATAAAAGGGACGGCCGCGTCGATTCACCACGCGCATTCAAATTTTCGGACCGACGCTTTTTCTTTTTTCTCTCCCGATCGTGCATTAGAATGACAATGAGTCTGGCGGCCTTCGTTACCTCCAAAAAAACTGCGCACTTTTGAAAGCCCGTACCGCATTACATATTCCTCAATTATCGACGCGCTGTCTGGTAATTCGCACCAAGTGCGAAGAAGAAGAGGATAAGGAGACGGAGGATGCGAAGTTTCGCAGTCGCGACGACGAAGCCGAGCAGCGATCAGCAGCAGGTGCGAACGGATAGAACGACACGCTCGCAGGACGACGGGGTGATTCGCGGAACAATTCTCGTCATCGGTGCCTGACAACTGGAGCGCAAGGGAGATTCTTCCACTTACCCGCGCCCGGTCTCTCGATTATCGGACCGGAAACTGCACGAGAAGAGAGAAATTACGTACGATTCGTGCCGTTTCTCGCTTCGCACGAAAGAGTCTTCGTGACGAAAGCGAGACGTTGATCGAGCGTGACGGGGAATTATCCGTAATAAAACAAAAAAAAAAAAAGAAAAAAACAGAACAATAATGCCAGTCAGTGAGACCGTCGTGCCGCTTCGTTGATAACAGTCGCCGGTGATAAACGCGCGCGCGAGAGAGGAGAGAGACATCGCGAACTGTCATTGGTCATCAACGAGCCGATATCCGACTGGAAATGACGTGCGTCGCGCATCAACTCGTTCTCGTCATGGGGCTCTCGTCGCTGATCGAATCCCTGCTGGCGTACAACGTCCTGATGGCCACCATGGGCGGCACCAAGTCGCACACGGTGCCCTTCGTCGCCCTCGGGACGAGTCTGAGGTCGCGGGGACACAATGTCACGCTGCTGAGCGCTTTTCCCGGACCCGCGGCGAATAATGGTCTCCACGAATTGGTGCCGTCGATTCTCGAGGTGATCCGCGCGCGTTGTTTGTATATTCGCAATTTTTTTTTTTTTTTCCCCCCATTTCTTTCTAGCGCGAACTTATATGCCGAGATCTGTTTGCCGCTCGCATTTGTCACAACGTTCGCTCGGTTACGACTTGTCTTGTTGAGTTTATTGATTTTTATTGTTATCGATACGAACGTTTTACGCGTTTGTGTTTGCAACCGTTAGAGTTTTCTCGATTCTATTTCAAGGTTTTGTTCGGGTCTTTTTTCGCGATGTGTACATCTTCGCGAAAATCCTCTTAACTCTTGAAGAATTAAAACCCCGTGCTGAACTTCTTTTTTTTTCCGCCATTAAACTTGACGAAGTCGCACTTAACAGTTTCGCGTACAAGTTCCATCGATACCGCGGCGCGAAAGTTTGCAGGATCGAATAAGCCCTCGAAGTTTCTTCTTCCCGGCTTCTTCGGTCCGGAACATCTCAACAGATTTATTGTTCGCGCGCGTGTGTGTGTTCAATCCCATTCTCGTGTGTGCAGGCTTACGTCGAGAACTTCACGTACGAGTGGGATCTCGTGGGCGCCCGGTTTCGTAACGAGCTTCCGATTTCACCGTGGGACGCCATGAGATACGCCTGGGAGGCGTGCGACGCGCTGCTGCGCGACACGCCGTCGGTCGTCGGTCTTAGAAAACCGGACGGCGATCCGCACGCCCGATGGGACGTCGCGGTGATAGACGGCGCTTATCCCGAGTGCTTGTTGGGAATTCTCCACGGGGAAAACGTGCCGACGATAATGCTGAACACGGTAATAAGCGGTCGTTTCGAGGCGAGTTCCGGAAGAACCGCAAGCGCGCCGATCGATTCGCGCGGCTATAAATTGCGCCCGGCAACATTTTCAATTTCCATTACAACGAACCCCGGTCGGTCTTTAATGTCGTTGTGATGACTTCATATCCTCGGCTCTTTAATTGTGTTCGCGCGCGATACGATTATTTGTAACTGCAGAAATGAAGCGACGTATCATATATAACTCTTCGCGTAAAAGTCATAATCGCGACAAAGGACGCAACAAAATTTCTGTCAGAATTATTTATGAGGCATTTACTCGCGTTATTTCATTTTCAACAACCGTACGTAAGCGTGAATTTGTTCTGAATTTGTGACTTCGTACCGGTAAAATACATTCGATAAAGAGAGATACCGATTTCTTTTCATCGCGCGCTTAATGCGTGTTACACACTACGCGTCCGATTACTTCACGAGTGCGGAATGCGTAAAAACACGACGTTTATTTGTTTTTTTTTCCGCATCTTCGTTTCCATATAAATGAAAAGTCAACGAGCGTCGCGAAAAATAATAAAAAAGTGTGAATGAATACCGTATTGTTTCGACACACGCGTGATACATAGGATGTGAAATGAATTATTTTCGAACAGTTTACAAATGACTCTCCTTTGAAAGACAGATTTTGTTTTTTGCCATCACTTTTTATATGTTCGTCATCTTCTCAATTATTTCTTTTTTTAAATTTCGTTTTCCTTACTCTCATATAATTAATCCAAAACAATAGACCGCACGAGCCATGTGACCGGTGATCATTTAATTAAAAAAAACAAAAATTGTAACATCGAGAGACGTTTCGATTATTTATTTCTTTTTGATCGTCATCGATTGAAACATTTAGCCAATAATCAAGAAGAAAAAAAATTTCTAAACTTTAGCCGTCTGACTATTTTTTTAAGTTTGATATTAGAAACTGTCTGGTAATGATGAGAAACAAAATAAATGATCGAAATATCCGACGTTGTAGAATTTGCGTGTTGTTTTTTGTTTGTCTTAATTAAATATAATTAAGCCGGTGGCTCGCGAGAGATCAATTTTAATTGTTTTTCGCCAGGTGTATTTCGCTCTTAATTTTGTTTTTAATTATTCATAGTTAATGTTATCCAACGCGTAATAAAGCTTGTGTAACGACGGAACAACGCTTTTCCATTAGGAAAACCAGTCTCTGTCTCTCTCTCTCTCTTCGTTTACCTTCGAAAATGACTTCGTTAGCAGCCTGCATTCCGTGCGAGCTTATAAGCTACTTATAAAACCGGCAATTTGCCTCGTTACGGATGCAATTACATTTACTTGCAATGTTTGTCAAGATATTGGTAACAAAAAAAAAAAAAACCGACGCGCGTTACTTCCGCAGGTGGCGTTATACAGCGGATCCATCGTGCGACAAGGTAATCCATCACCGTGGACGGTCACACCGTATTTCGGGGTAACGTTTACGCAAGACATGAATTTCTTCCAGAGAGCGACAAACGTGGCGTGTATGCTCACGGTAAAAATTATGCATTGGTTTACAATTCAAATTCGTCTCCAATCGACTCTTCAGCGGTATCTCGGTGAGCGTTTTAAATTAACATCGCATATACCGCGATCGCGTGTATGTATTTCGTTCGTCGAGTATTTTTTAACAATAAAAGTTGCATGCAAATCGTATGTTTGTTCAAGAGCACGCGTAAACAAGCACTTGTGTACACACAGACACACACGTGTCTACTGTCCGACCGTAGTATATATTTTGCCTCTTCCCCGACAGGTTACATACCTGATCTCTACAGTCTGACGGCGGAAGTACCGCTGACTTTGCAGAACAACCACTACAGTGTAGGCGATTCCGTGCCTTATTTGTCGAACGTCGTAAACGTGGCGTGCCTTCATTGCAGACCGGCGATGCAATTAAGTTCCGAGTTAGAGTCCTTTCTACGACACGGTAATTTCTTCTTCTTCTTCTTCTTCTTCTTCAACTCGCATTTTGTTTGTTTGTTTGTTTTTTTTCTGTCGCCATTTATTAGATCTTCGAGATTTGCGCCGCTTATTCGACCGCCCCATTCACGCCACTTTCAACGCTCCATTTGTCAAAAGTGTGACAAATGGAGAGGATTTTCACTTATCTCTAATTTGTTTTTTCTTTTACTCAGTAAATTACATTAACGAATTTTATTTTTGTATTAATTTTGTTTTATTAATTTTATTTTTAAATTTATTTATTTTTCTCTCTCTTATTCGATTTACTTCTTTTAAATTCAATCATTCGCGTTGCCTGCGGCTAAAGATGCATGTAGCTTGAGATGAGAGGATTGACAGCATCATATTTCGCGTCACAATTATGCAAAATCTCCTTCGCGACTTGCGTGATTGATGAAAGTCTCGGATTACGTACGAGGAAACGTATAATGGACTTTTATGTCGTACAAAATTTTTACAGGATTCGTGTTCGTTTCGATGGGATCGTCGGTGAGAGCTTCCGGAATGCCGGAGGCGCTGCGGCAGATCTTCGTCGCAGTCTTTTCCACGCTACCGTACAACGTCGTCTGGAAGTGGGAGGGTGGCAAGATCAAAGATCTACCGGCGAACGTGAGGACGGCTGCCTGGTGGCCGCAGCAGGAGTTGCTCGGGCATTCCAAGTTACGGGCTTTTGTTTCCCACGGAGGGCTGTTATCCCTCCATGAAGCGGCTTATCACGGCGCCCCGTCTCTCTTCTTCTTCTTTTTTTTTTTTTTTTTTACGAAAATGTAACGTTGCGTGCTTCGATCAGCATTCCGGAGATAATTGAAATGCTGACTAGTAGCCGCGAGAATATCGCGCAGCGACGAAATAATGGAATAACAGACGAAATATAACAGAAATAACGCGGAAATAGAAAAACAAAATGAGTCGCCACGTTGAGAGAAAGAGAATCTTTTCTTTTTATAAATATATAAATATTTATAAAACTTTATACATATATTATTATATATTATATATATTAATATTATATAATATATATAATTTGTTAACATATTACAACAAATATTATATATGTTAATAAATATATACATATATATGTATAAAGTTTTATAAATATTTATATATTTATAAAAAGAAAAGATTCTTTCTCTCAACGTGGCGACTCATTTTGTTTTTCTAATACATATATATTATATATATTAATATATATAATATATTATATATATTATATATATTATATATATTATTATATATTATATATATTAATTATATATATTATATTATTATATATATTTAAATATTTTTATTTATTATATTATATATATTTATGTAATATAATATAACTGGTAAGTAAACTATGTGTCAAGCAATACGTATATAAAGAGTGAAATTAATATATACATATATATACATATATAATTTTATAAAGTACAAATATATAACTGACAATTAAAGTTTACTAAGTATTGTAAATAATTCTACAACACGCACAGACGTTAATTTATTAATTGCGCTTCCGCGCGTATCGATTGATTGATGCAGACAAGTTGGGGTACGCTCTGGTAATGGATTTGGCTGGCATAACTATTAGCAAACTTCGCGAGGGTATACTTCACGTTGCCGCGCTTCACAACAACACTTACAGAGAAGCGGCTCGAAAGAGAAAATCGTTATTGCGCGATCTCCCAATCGGTCCTAATGAATTGGCCACGTGGTGGGTGGAACACGTTGCCAAGCACAAAGGAGCCGATCACTTGAAAAGCTCAATGAGGTAAACCGTCGTAGCTTTATTTCTTATAATTGAAGAGTAATTAACAAGTTGCTCTTAAGTGGAAATACTGTTAAATAAAAATAATACAAATGTACGTTTCAGATACATAAGTGCGATTCATTATTACGGCGTGGACGTGGCGATGTTTTACGCTGCGAGTATGATATCGATCGTTTACGCGCTCAAGAAATTGTGCTGGCGAGTGGTGATCGGCCAACATGTCCTCAAAAAGAAAGTAGACTGATCGATAAATTTTTTCTTTGCTTCTCGAGTTTTATCAGGTTATTTATTATCACGTAGAATATATAGAGCTCTTAACGCTCTTAAGTGCGTTTCAAACGGGATATAAAATGGGGATTGTAGAAGTTAGGAGGGAGAAAATCTCGGTTTTTGACAATTTAAAAGAGACACTCCAATTTATATATTTTCTCTTACAGTAACGCGTAAGTTGTTTGTAACTTATTCACCTGAGTGAAATAAGCAATTTGTAAATTAAATCTTCAATGTACGCATAAGTAGCGAGCACAGATCTATTTATACTCACATATGTACGACATAAAAAAAAAGAGGATATGTGTGTTTCTTTCTAATTTCATTACTTTAACCGCTGATATAATAGGAATCTGTTATAAATCCCGCCTCTTTCTACCATTTTCTATATTATCCACATTTTTCAATCAATTATATCATAATTTTAAGAAAAAAAGAACTAATTACCTCTTATTATCACAGCGTTTCACAATGTTAAGTTATTGATTCGCAACGTTGATTATATTTCTCGTCGAAAAAATGAAAATCTCATGTTAAAAATTGTCATTGTTAATGAAAAAAATAAAATAATAAAAATTGAACGGAGAAAAGACAGAAGTGCGGACGGCACCGTCGTCAGTACGAGCGTACAATACGCCACAATGTTCGATTGATATCGCGTGAATATTTGTTTTAATATTTTACAAACCCGTTGTTTAAAACCGAAACTACCTCGTACGTTGATGGGATGTAAACACGAGTTAATTCGTGAAGCGTAAACATTGGAACACGAAGAAAACACGAGATCGGTCCGTGTCAAGGAAATTCGGAATACCGCGAGTTGCGATTATCAGATATATCGATTAGATCTATCGATTCGTGCTCCTCGATATCGATTGGTGCGTGCAATGGCCGTGATGAAAGTTACTATCTAACATTGTTACCGCGATAAACGGAATAGATCGAAAACAGAGATTCGAGGATCGCAGTCCTGATAAAAAAGAAATCAAAACGGATAATACTAATCAGAAAATAACGACCAATTAAAGTTACTTAATCGAAATCTCAGACAGAATTAACCTTCAAATGAGCCGAACATCGTCGGACTGCAAATACATATAACACAAATTCGATGTTTCCACACCGTTACTTAAAGAAAAACGAACTTTCTTTTCTCAAACAACGAACAAAATATTTACCAGTTTTGCAGTAACGTTTTTCTCTCTTTTCTCCGTTTCTCAAAAAAAAAAAAAAAACAAAAGCGGCGTAAACACTCACTGCGATCATCCACCTGAAAAGTTCGTCTCAAGCAGGATTTTTCTCGAACATCCATCCTATCCCCAATATCCTGCGGTTCCTCTTAGGCGAGAGAGAAGCCCGAAAGAGATCGATGTGAAAACAACGAGTTTTTTTTTATCTTCAATCTTCTCGCGCTTTCGCCATCCGTTACAATACGCGGCGTATATCAAGTTCTTACCGACCGTCGTTCCCGCGAGACGCTCGCTCACTGAATGAAGTGACAACCGTCCGATGGCGTTTGCGTCGAGATATACGCGCGCGCAGTAACGACCGTCACGGCGAACCGCCTGCGCGTCGCGGCTGCGTTGAATCGCCTCTCTCGCCGGTGTGTATAATCGCCCGACTCGACCAGTAGCAGCTGACTCGTTGACGGGGTGTGTTGCGTTTTCGTCGTTCCGTCTCACACACGGCCAGAGAAGAGAAGGCGAGCCGTGAGAGAGTGTGTGCGCGCGCGCGTTGCGTTGTGTGTTTCTCGTTCGAGGGCAGAAGAGTTCACTCGCGTACAAACGGCGGAGAATCCACACCGAGTGTGTGTATATGTGCGCGCGTGCGCGTGTTTAAATACGTTCGTGTGTGTTCGCGCGTCTCTGTGTGTGTCTCTGCTGTGTGTGTCTACTACATGCCCCCGTGTATACGTTCCCGGAAGAAACGAAGAGACGAATGATATACCGATCGCAGCCTCCGTCGCTGCTGTCGTTTATTATCGTCAGTGCTATTACAACGACTATTGCTGCCGCTGCCGCTACTGCTGCTACATGATCGTCGGTACGCACGATTCACGTGCCGCACATGCATTCAAGACGGACACGTACGAGGTGAGCGACTTCCGATAGAGGAGCAAAGCCAGGCAAGCACAGGCTTGTCCACGTGTGAAGCCGCGCGCGTTGTTTCGGTCGCCGACGAAGTTGTGCGTCTGTCTCTCGCGTCTCTCACGGCGAAAACAAAAGCCGGAGCGAAAAACCCGGAGAGAGAAAAAGCGGGATGAATGAAAAAAAGTATATGCGCGCATACACACCTACTTCACGACGTTAACAAGGGGGGAGGGGGAAGGGGAGGAGATTCGCGGCGAGAGAAAAAAAGCTCGGAACGTAAATTTTCTCAAAGCCTCGTAGAAACGAGCGAGGCGAGAGAGAGAGAGAGAGAGAGAAAGAAAGAAAGAAAGAAAGAAAGAAAGAAAGAAAGAGAAATGGAGAGGATATATAAATACGTGCGGGAGACCCCGTATGCGCGGTTACATACACGCGCATTAGCGCGTCTGGGAAGAGTATAGTAGGATAAGACAGGAAGAACGCGAAAGGAGGGCGGAGGGGGAGAGGAATGGCGAACAAGGTGGAGGAAGAAAACGCGAGTACATGGGTGCGCGAGACGCGATCGAGACTCGTGTGAACGCACGTGGGCACGGTGCGCAACGCTCCCTGCGAGCGATCGGGGAGGGAAAGAGGGGAAGGAGAGGCATGTGCGTCGTCTTCGAAACCGGGGCAGATTCCCCCCCCGGAACACTTTATATACGGCACGGGTAACGTACGAAACGGGCGATCGATCGCGCGTTTGTATCTCAACTCCAGGCCGAACGAGCGAGCGAGCCGACGACGCGCCGCAACCGCGACGGAGAAAGGAGCAGCGGCGCGTCGCTTCTTGTCTGGTTTAGATTTACGCACGGCGCATCGCTTAGCGCGTCATTCCGTGCGTTGTGCGTGGCACGGCAAGGGATAGGGAAAGAAGGAGAACGAGGACGATGATGGACGCCCGCCATCGGATTCGGACGTTTACAACAACGTTGACGACGACCACGACGACGACGTTACGCGCTTCTACCCTCTGGCTCGCTCCGGTCTCGTGACGTAATCCATTCAAGCGCTTACTACGCAATACAAGACGCGGATCGTCCCTCTTTCTCGCTCCCCTCCGCCCCTCCCAACTGTCTGACGCTCTGTGCAACTGTCTCTCTTCCGCGCACGCCTCGGCCTGTCTCTCTTTCTCTCTCTCTCTCGTTCTCTCCCTCGCTTGCGCTCTGTCGCGCCCGCTCAATGCCTGCGACCTCTCTTCTACCTCCCCACCTACCCTCGGTTACCGCCGCCGCGCGTCGCGTCGCGTCGCGTCGCGGCGCGCCCTCCTTCCTTTCTGTTTTGATCGTTTCGCCGGCGGCGCAGGGTGCTCGCGCGATTGGGCGAGATCGGCGGAAAAAGCGCGGCGAGCGAATTCTGGATTTCTCACGTGGGAAGTTCCCCGAAGTTCCTTCTCGCGTCCTCTTCACGTTCCCTTCGTGCGTGCAACGCACGTCGACGCGCCCCCGAGTATCCCCTAATCTTCCCTCCCTCCCTCGTGTATTTTACGCGATCGGCGATTTCTCGCGCGTCAAGCAAACGTCAGAGACCGGGAGAGTAGGTACGTCTTTACCGTATCTCACGCGTAGATGCGTCGTAGGAAAACCCACGAAGGTTGGTGTGTGTTTGCACTTAACCGCATCGTATATCCACACCGCGGCACACTGTGACTTTACGTGACTTTGTTTATCTTATTCGGTGGCTTGCGCGCTGCCGAGTGTTGATGCTGTACTTATTGTAATGCGAATCGTCACGAACGTCAACATAAACTCATCCCCGGCCAACCGTATTTCACGCTAAATATTGTGGTGAGAAGAAGCAGAAGAAGAAGCCAAGACTCTAGTGTGCGCGAGGTCCGCCCTCCCCGATCTCTTTCTCTCTCCCTCTTTCCTCTCGCTCGCTCGCTCGCTCTCACTTTTTCTCTCTCTCTCCTTCTCCGCTCCATATTGCGTTTCTTTCCCCGTTACGGACGGACTTCGGATTCTTCGACTCGGACTATGGCGTAGGAGTTGTAATACGATGACACCGATCGACCGAGAGAGAGAGAGGGTATATACCTTTCGCGAGAGAGTTTTATTGTATACGTCGTCGGCTGCGGCGTCTACTCTTTTCGCTCGGTGAAAACGTGCGCGGTGTGTTTACAAACACCGAATTTTTGCGTGCGATTTGTATGGAAAAATCAAGCGTGAATTTCGCGTGCTGCGCGTTGCGAGCGAACAAATGGCGGAATGTTTTTTTTTTCCTTTCTTTCTCTCGGTTCTTTCTCCGTTGTGGTGGTGATATGAGAGCGGCGCGCGACTAAACGAAGCGGACGCGAAGCGTCATCGTCGCATACCGATTTCGGCATTTAGGAAGAAAAGTAGGTAACGACGACGAAATCTGTTTCTTAATATCCGTTTCTATAAGTCGCGCGGATGTTGTTCTCTATCGAGAGGTTTAAAGGTAAGTGACAGTTTATTTCGGGCGATGCGAGACGCGCGTGTCGCACCGCCCGTTGTGTATCGTTGCGCAATATTGCCTATATTTTTTTCGGACGAAGAGAGTCGTAATCGCGTGACGCGTCCTTCCAAAAAATTGCGTCTAGCAGCTCCGGAGTGTCGATGTATTTACGGGAGCGTTTTATTAATAGCGTTTTCGCGTTACGGTTTTTATTCACGCGATTTTTATTCACTCGTCGGTCGTTCGTTACACGTAGAGAGAGAGAGATGTTACGTGTATTATGTGACGGGGCAATTAAATAATTGGTATCCGTGTCCTTTGTAGGGATCATAACGCAATGTGCTTTACGGTTAGACGAAGCGCCGGAAGGTTTTTTGAATGAGGAAACGTGTCATCATCTCGCAAAAGAGAGACGTATCACGCGCTGTGTAAAGAGAGTCAATGCTTTTGCGTAGTATCGCGTAAGACTGTGTCGTACCTCCATCCCCCACGCACTTTGACTTTAACGAGCGACGCGTTTGGCAATAAATCTATACTCGGGCGCGGCGCGGGAGCGAGCGAGCGAGGTTGAAAATTTGTGATTTCAGGAGCGAGCGAACGAGCGTTTTGTTTTCTGCGTTGTTTCTGGGATGTGCGATTTGCCCGCGAGCAAACATGTAATAAATTAAAAAATAAATACGACATGTAACGTGAGTTACAAAATAATAAATTTATGCAATATAAAAAATTGCAAGAGAGAAAAATAAAATTATAGACGATCGAAAATGTAACGTTACAAGAAAACGCAATTAAAAATTTCTACGAGAGAGAAAATAGAGGGAGGTACATTAATTGAGCGCGTACAAATGTTTGAGTTGTAAAACAACAACACAACTTTATTCGATTTCTCGTTGTTGCTTGTCGTTGTGACCGAAAAATGTCGTAACTTAACTTTTCGATACAATCGAGAGATAAGACGTCATGAAATAAGACAGGCGATCGTGAATATTGTTGAAGTGTTTCGATAGAAACGAGAGAGAGAAACCGCGCGATGAAAGATTTATCAGTTGTCAGATTTAAAAAATAACAACTCTTTGCAGTCGTGTTCGATACGCACAAGCTTGAATTGAATTACGTGAAAGGAGATTTCGAGTGGAGATTTGTTAATTCCGTTCTTTCCGAAAAGTATTCGAGAAGCACGATCGCGAGTTATAAAGAAGTCGACTCCTTAATCTTCGTTGGTTCGCGAGAGCCGATTGTTAAGAGATCGATGCTTTATCAATCATCCCGCGCGCACTTAAACTGCGAATTTGACGCGCTTTGTCATTCAATATGTTAACTTTCTGTTGAGTTTTTTTATTTTCTGAACGACCTTCCGCTTCAACACTGCGTGTGCGTCTCTTCGGGATTGTTGTGTGCGAGCACGACGACGTCTTCTCGTATAACTCAACACGAGAAAAAAAAAACAAAAACCACGCCGTTTTTTGCGTGCTAATTATGTTTATGTCACTGGTAATTAATTACATATACGCATCTTGTTTCTCCGTAACAAGAAAAAAAAAAAAAAAAGTAAATAAAAAAAACCAACAACTATAAACACGCTTCTTTTTACAGGATATTAAATACGTCCATTAGCATTCTCCGGTATATGAGAAAAAACGGCAGGATTCCGTCGAGTATGTTTAAAATTTGTCATGCGACGTCCAATTTATAGCGGCGATATTTTATAATTTCGAAATTTTGTGCGTGCTCCCGTGCATAAATACGATGACGAAGCGAACGGTTTTTCTTCTCTTTGGTTCGTTCGCGCGTAGTATCATCGGAATCGGAGAATCATTGAACCACGATGATCGCACGCACCACGTTTCGCCATACTCGCTCGCTTCTCTCGATAGCGCATTATCTTCTGTTTGTCTCATTGTTTCCCTCACTCGTTCGGGCTTTCTGCGACGCGGTGTGTGCAAGCAAAGCAGAGCTTTTGCGCGATTCGCGAAGTGGGAGAATGTTGTTGTTAAATGCCGGCGGCGCGCACTATTTACAATAACGTTTGTCGGGCGCGTGACACAAACGTTCCATTTGAATGCGAGCGAGCGCGGAATTGTCCAGGGAAAGAGTTCAAGCAGGATGTATTGTCGAGGTGAAATTTTTTGGGCGCGTTAAATTCGCAAGTGGGAGAAAAAAGTGCGGTTGTTTTCACAAACAGTCAGTGTTTTCTCTCGCCTCTTTTTGTTATATTCAAGATTCGTTAAAAAAAAAAAAGATAAAAACAACCGCATAATGACTGAGTAAATCAACGTTCACAGTAGTTTGCATAATTTTGCATATTTTATATTAACGTTGTGGCCTCACGCCACGTTGTTTTTTTTTCCCTCAATCTCGATATGCGTTTTTTTTTTCGTACGCATATCAACGACGGATCAAAGATCCAAAAGGTAAACATTCAGCATAATTATCGATATTTTAATTGTATCATTTGAAATTACAAGTGCGTTACAAGTTGTGCTATAAAACGAACAATAAAAAACGCGATTTACTTTTACCGACGTCAACTCGAGAGACGCTTCGTCGTTCGAATTTTATCGTAATAGAGAGAAAGAGAGAGAGAGAGAGAGAGAGAGCTTTGAAGCGAAGTTTCGCATTTTCACAGACGCGATTGTTTGCCGTCGTAAATTCCTGCAACCAAAAGACCTACAGATACACAGCGATATATTTCTCGACCGCGCTTACGCAATCGTCAAAACAAACGACTCGCGTAATTCGGAATAAGTAGCTGCACAACACACACACACACACACATACTTTTCGTGCGTCGTGTAGCGTGATCTGATAACTGTGTAACAGTAAATTTAAGGCTTCAGTGAACCACTATCTCTCGCGGTGTGCCGCGATAAAAACACATCGCGTAACATACGGAGCGTAATTCACAGCTCTCTGTAAGCGCGCGCTCGCGTATTGCAAGAGACAAGACAATTGTGCGTTTTATATAGAGTTACCGAGAGAGATCTTAGCACTTTTTTTCCCACACACACTTTATCGATACTGTCTATTTTCATTGCGAGAAATTCACCTGATGCCTTGGCGACCGGGAATCAACTTTTCGCGAACAGACATGGGTCTTTCAGACCCGCTCCAAAATTGTGCGTTTCCAGTAAAAATTTGTTTGTTTTTTTTTTTTTTTTTTTTTTGTAATACTTATATCTTCGGAACTAATAGAAGTTTTTTTTTCAATTTGTTGGTTTTGATCGACGCAAAATCGTTCAAACTGTCGATTCGAAAAACAAAATTGAAAAAAATACTGATTTTTCGCGGAGATTTTAAAGTGGCGTAGGTCGATTTTGAAGTCTGTCCACGAAGGGTTAAATTCCGGCGCGGAATGCGGGAGGTCCGGGTTCAACTTCCTTCCGGCCGGTGTCTCTTTTTCGCAAGGGAATTTTTAATTTTCGTAGAAAGCAAACTGAACATCTTAACATATATATGAGATGCGAAACGAGCATTCTATGTGTGAATTTTCAAACTGAATTTAATTCAAATCTCCATGTGTATTAATTAATAATTATTAGCTATTAATTTACACATTTAAAAAGTACATGTGTGCGCACATACATCCAATTATCTCGACCCTACTACTTATAAGTCGATATGTTCAGTTTTTAACGTTTTCTGTGATTACTCTTTACTTGACATTATAGCAGGACAATTTTATTATTTTCCGGCAAAATATTTTTGCTTCGGAGTCTTTTAGTTGCAAAAAAACAAAACCATTGACAGTAAAGTGTCAATTGTTTTATCCTATTTGGAACAAAGTTGTATTAAACTCCGTAACATGCGCAGCAAGCGGAATTATGCGGTAACTCGCATTTGCGAAGATCCGCGAAACGTGATTACATCGCAGACCGTATAATATATCCAATAACGTGGCCGTTGCTTCTCTCTCCCTCTTCCCCTTGTCTTTATGCGTCTTGATACGTATTCTCCGCGAGTTTGAAGTTCGAAGCTAATTCAGTACGACTGAACGACGCACAGACAATCAACACAGTAATATCGCACTGCTCTCATTGTTGTCACTGACTCAAGTTTCATCCTTTGGAAGAGAACAAATGTCAAACGCTGGCTCAATTATCGCGCACGTGTGGTGCGACCGACGCAGCTCGCCGCGAAGCGAGGCAAAGCCATTTACGGCGTCGATGACTTGGTTTGGCGCTTGAAAATGTCCCTCTCCATGTTTTTCCAGATTTGGAAATAAAATGGAAATCGCGCGCGCGCGCGCGAAAGAGGGTCGTGTCTTGCGAATAAGGCGCGAACGAAAGGCGGCAATTCAAAGGCCCAACTCGTTAATTTTGCAACAGCTGAAGTGCGAGCAGGCGCGACGTCAAAAAAAAAAACAAACAAATTACCGAGAGTGCGTCTACTTTTTGGCGAGCTGTCACACGCAAAAACTCTGTTGCGCGCGATAACGAGAGGGCAGCGTTTGACATTAGTTCTTTCGAATGATGAAACTTGTCAAAGGCAACGAGCAATGTGAAATTACCGGTCGCTCTCCACAACGTATATTTAACAACTCTCGTATGTGTGTGCGTTACTTAGTTGTACATGATGCGCTCAAATTGATCGTATCGATCGATCGTGCGCGATTTGGTGCCTTATTAACAGTTCAGAAATTACACGCGGGCGCATTTAAACATCAAAGCTACGCGGGGGGGACTGACTAAATATATCCGGAAGGGGGGCTTTGAAATTGTCGGCATTTGATATAGTGTTGAACTTGCTCGACAATGCGCGGCGATTGACAGCCGCGCGAGATGCTAATAGAGTGCGCTTGCGAAGCTTTTACCGTTGCCATTCACATTCTAATCGCCGCATTCTCGCCCCGCTTACACCTGCTCTTTGTGCAAATAAATTTGAAAAAATTGACGGATGAAAGGGTTTTCCTTTTTTTTTTTTTGCAGAGGTTTTTTTTTCTTGCTTTACGCACAGTCGCAGTGATGAAAAAACTGTGTGAAAAATGTCGCTCGCCCTTTCTCTCTCTTTTTTTTTTTCGATGTGATCATCGTCGTTCGGGTATTATCTTTCTCTAGGGAGTGGAAAAAAATCGCGCGCGCGATAAAAACTATTAGCGGAAAACTCGCGGATATTTCATCAAAAGTTTTTGCGAGTCACGTAACGTTTCGTCCGCGCTCCCGTGATGTCATTAGAACCATCCCGGGTTACGTCCCGTTCGTCGTTTCGTCAGTCGGCGCTCGTCATAGCAATTTTTCACGCGACTCTATGTTATTGAGAAAAGAGAGTCACTTGCGCGCGAAATTCGTCGTAATTTCACCCTCGCGAAAAGAACAAACGAATTTTTTTTTTTTTTTTTTTTTTTTTTTATAAGAGAAATTTAATATTGCACGATGTTATTTCTGTGTCTTAAGAAAAGAATTTTTGCTCTCGCGTGAGTCTTTTTGCGAGAAAAGGAAAACTTGAGAGGGGTAGAGTCACTCCGCGAGAGGGAGAGTCACTCGACAGCGCAGTGTTGTAATTAACAGTCGGAAAGAAAACTTTTCAAGAAAAATATCACGAATTGTCATCGTGAAACGTGGCATGGACGTGTGCAGCGCGCGCAACGCGCGTTTTACGCGTATGTAGTGTGTATTTTTTTTTCCTCTCTTTTTATATATACTTGAGCAGGTCAAGAGTTATGGAAACAGTCGGCGCGTTCGAAAAAGAAATAGCGTCGAGTCTTGAGTCATCACTTGAACTCGTTCGGCGAGAAGAATATCGGACGGGCAATAAAGCGAAAGCACTTCCTATCGTTCAAAGGTTAGCATTTCCATTCCCGCTGCCCTTCTCGCGCATCGCCCACCCTTTCCGTCTTCCGCCATTTACGCACTTCTCATTCTACGGCTGCTCTCCGTTCTAAGTGTACAAAAAGAGACGAGTGAGCGCAGCGCGCGAGTAAAGGCTGCAAAGAGGCGGACACACGCTGCCGTCTTGCCCCAGTAGTAGTAGTTGGCCGCGTCGTCGGGAGAAAGAGAGAAGGACAGAGGGAAAAAGAGGGAGCGAGAGATGCGGAGAAAGAGAAAGAACGCACAGACTGACGCACACCAAAAACACGGAAATATTTTTACGCGTCGGAACTTTTGTGTCCCCTCTCTTGCTCTCTACTCTTCTATCCATCTTCCCACTCCTCCTCCTCCTCTGCCTCCTCCGATTTTCCCCACCATCATATTTTTCGGCGCGTCTCCCGCGCGCCGCGCTTTTCCCTCGTCGTAGCCGCGCGCGCGTGTTCCCCACCACGTTACCCCTTCATTCCGTCGTATCTCTCTCTTTCTCTCTGTCTGTCTCTCGTGCTGGCGGCAGCGAACATATGAATCGGCGGACGCACAGACCGTGTTTTCGTGCGTGTACACACGAGCGAGCGATACTCGCTTCTGCGTTCTTCCAAGCGATTTTTACGCCCGATTATATCCGCACCCTTTTCCCCGCGCTCTAAGGTTAGGATCGCGTCGCAACTGCTGGCGCCGCCGTCGCGTTTTCGTCTTCCACGTGACCGCGTCGCGTCGAAAAACCTGCCGTTTTTCCCCTCGACGTTTTTCGACCGAGAGGCACGACGTTGTAAAAGCCTGTCGCTTGTAATATAGTTCAGAGAGTCAACTCTTTTTTTTTTTTCTTCTCGTTACGCGCGTCGCGTCGCATTGGCGTGTGCCCCGCGCGTTCGTTTCTCCGGGCGTCATTGCTTATCTCTCCTGCCATTAGAAAAAAGAGAGGTCATCCGAAGCGACGAAGTGGCCTTCCTGTTGATATCTCGGACGAGAACCGCGCGCCAATCCGCTACGTGCGATACGGCCCTGAGAAGGTATGTTGCCCTGTGTTGTTTTCGTGTTTACAGCGGAGAACCGCGTCGCGCTACGATAGCGTCGAGTGTTATTATATATATATATGTATATGTTTATACGCACGCACACACACAAAGTCGTGTACTCTTTCCGTTCGCTCGTTCACTCGTTCGCGCGCGCAAGCTTCTGTGATGTGGGAAGACGCGTAATTTCTTGGTCGCGTACTACAAGAAAAACATTTGTTTTCTCTCGAAATGTTGTTCCTCGCGATATCGCTTCGTTGCGATAACGCGGTTCTAAACCGATTCTTTTGCTCGCTATATTAAGTGTCTGCATTGACGTCATGTACGCGATGTGCGTTAAATGCGGGAAAACGCTGTGTGCTTTTCGCGGGATCTCTTTAAAAAAAAAAAAAAGAAGGAAATAAATAAATAAATAGCGACGTTATGTAAAAATGTGTGGCTTTTATTTTTTCACGCGAATCGTGTGCGTGATGTACGACAATTTAAAAGTCGCGAAATGTAAACACGCCGCGTAACTCTCGTTATAGGCGTTGATTTATCGATGCACTTTTTCTCCACGGTTCGTAGACACGCAGGACGTCCAACTCTGCTATCGCGTCAACCATGTGACAGATTTTCATTGAGGATTAATAACTTCTTGACTGATTTGCGGAGAGACATATTGTCTTTTATTTATTTTTTTTTTTCTCTATATATAAACGCATAAATTGCAAGCGCGCTCCGAAGAGCAACATTAACACAATTTTTATCGCTCTTTTCTCCACGCATAGTGAATGAAATCATTTATCAGCGGATTAAAGTTAATATGCACTTTCGTGACATGTGCGACAACCGAAGAGATAAAAAGCCAATCCTCTTCATTTGTTATGTAACGTTTGTAGTTCACTTGTACGTGACACAAGGCAATGTGAGCGTCACGTAGGCGATATACTTGGATTGAAATGGCACGACAAAAACATAAAGATCTAGCACGTACATCCAAGCATACAATTTGCGATACGACCGGCATAATGTACCGAAGAATATAGTGGGCGTAATATCGAAAGGAAAAACTCTCTCGTTTTTGTTTTCAATCTCTTTCTCTTTCTCCGCTCATGAAAATATTTTTAACGCGTTTTCACAAAATTGAACAAAATGTTATTGCGTGACCCTCCAATCTTTTTGTTTTTTTCATGCAAAAAATTATTTTTCCATGTGTCTCTCTCTCTCTCTCTCTTTCTCTGAATGTTACGTGGTACGAGTGTACTTAAGTTCTTATATTTAAAAATTTTCTCTTTGAGACCTGTGGGACTCTCCTCAGTGTTTTTGAGTGCACTCGAGAATTCAAGTTTTAATGGTCACGAGGAGGAGATTTTTGTCCGTTCGTTTCTCTCTTTAAAGCCGCGAGCATGCGGAAAAAAAGTAGATTTCTTTCATCATTTTAATTACTCCACCACGCACATACTTGGAGCGTGCGACAAAACCGACCGAAGGAGGGGAACCGCCCGGAACTGTTTTCCGCGACTAAACGTACGATATAAGATGGAACTCGAAAATTTCCCACGGGAACATAAACGTAGAGCAACTAACGCGATTTTATGTTTACCCGACACTTCTACAATCGAGAAGTGCTTTTCACGGTACGAATTCCCGCGAGAGGGTACACGCATATCTAAACAGTGTTCTTCTCTCTACGCGAGAGTAGATGATTATGTTAAATCGACTTTCACACCCCGTAAATTATCGTGGTTTTATAACGCTCGTAAATCAATTTGCGGAAAGTTTCTAATTAATTGGCGTGTTGAGCAGCAAGTGCGCGGGTTTTTTTTTTTTTCTTTTCGCGCTTTGAAACGCGGAAAACTAATGATTCCCCGAACAGGCATCGAAGCACGTGAGATATCGCGGATCGTAAAATTACTGTTTAATTGGGTAATTTATCTTGTTTTCCTCTAATACGACATTACATATTAATGCGTATCCACTATCGAACGGATTAATATCTGAGTGGCTAATGATTTCTTCACATTCCTAAGATTTCAACTCCGATACGCTAGAAAATAAAAATAGCCAATCGTTTTTTTTTTTTTCTATAAATGAAAAGTACACACAACCTGTTTCTTCATATCGATTACACTCATTACGATTACACTCGCTACATTTTCCTTCAAGTCTTTATTCATGCGCGAATTTCGTACAATTGATTAATACACACACGCACACTCGTGTCTATTTACTTTAGTGATTTATTCGAACGAAAAATAAACGTATAAATAAAAAAAACAAAAATCAAATAATATTTTTGCGGTATTCTCTTGCGCAAATAGAAATTGAATAGTTCTCTTATATTTGATATTTACGCTCGCGAACCGACGCACGTGCGACGGATTTGCGTGCGGGTAGAAAAAATATCGCGTAAAATTTGTTGGAGAAGAAATTTCGGAAAAGTTACACACAGACGGCGGCCGTGTGGAAAATAATAATAATAATAATAACAACGTCACGTTTTCGAGAATTGTCACTCTGTAAACTCTGTCGACTACGTTTTCCCCGCCGTCGTAAATGAGGCCTCGTGAGAATTGTATCGTTGGTCGTTAGTTCCCTACGTGTCTCCATGTATAACATTACGTCGTTAGCGCGTTCCTTGAATTATGACGCAATTCATTTTGCGGTTATTTCCGCATTTAAACGGAATCTCGTAAAATACTTACGCGAAGAAACGTTTATTATCTATTTACAATAATTACATAAGATATTGAAAGTGCGATTTTTAAATAGAGCACAGATTGCCGATAATCTCGCTCTCTCTCTCTCTCTCTCTATCTATTTATCTATCTATCTATCTCTCTCCATGACATATGAGTAGAAAGTGTCGCATGGCGTATCCTTGTGCAACTTCCCGGACGTAGTTCAGGTAGTTCCAAGTCCAGTCTAGGCAAAGTGTCTTTTGTTATAAAGTTGGAAACGAATGCTCGGTCGTCAAGTCAAATGCAAAGTTTTTCCGACACGACGCGAAATATATGCGAGCTAAGTCACACATATATTTCCATGCGAAGCCTTTTTATTCTTATTTTTTTTTTTTTATATTTTATTTTACATACGATGGAATATGCAATACGCACGCGCGAATACAAATTGACATTATCACGACGGACTACATATATTTTCCAAGACAATATTGACGGAGAATTATCTGTCGCGAACAATTGGCCGACATAAATTAGAATTGACGTGATATATAGTATAAATCATGGCGATAATAATCGAAGTCATAGACAAGAGTGTTGTCCGTGGACTGATGATTGCATTCGTGACTCGAATAAATTTCCATTATTATTATTTTCGAAAGTGATTGAGTCATTAAAATATATATACCCTATTTGTATACGTTTGTTTCGAGTTTCATACTTAATGACCAAATATGTATAACGACGTGCTATTATTTAACTGGATACGCATAAACATGAGTGCATAAATTTAATATCACAGTAATTTAGCTATCAACGTATGTATGTATAAATCATCAGAAGCACGCGAGTTTGTTTATGTTTGTTTCTCAATACTGAAACGACCAGTAGTGTTGAACGTGAATCTAATTTCACATTAGGCAATTTGACGGACTATTTAGAAAAAAAAAAAAAACGTTATTTGTGTTGCTTTTAATTTCCTTGATATGCAAATAATTAATCAAAACATCTTTCGGCTATAGTCTTTAATATTTCACATTTATTTTTTTTTTAGATTACTCGGAAAATTTGTGCAATTTGAAACAAAAAATTTGTCGTTTTGACGTCATTTGATTGTTTTAACAGATTAAATTATATGATGCGTGTATTCATTTTCTAAAAATAGGAATGAATTTCTCACATTGTTATTTTCTCACGTAGTTCACAAATTTCTCGCGATTTCCATCATAACGCCGCCACGCCTTGTTGGGTCGTCGTCGGTTGGTAACAAATAGGTATCTCCCCGAAGGAGATACATTTTTTGAAGATGGCCGCGCTCGAGCGTAACCGATGCGGAAATGGGCTCTGTCACGACGAGATAGGACTACGGGAGTATTTTCCCGGTAACTATGTTAGACGCGGAGAGAATTTTCAAAGATACGTTCGGCGACACATGTCGCGTGGTATAAAGTTTCCGCTATATCGCGCTATATAGCGCGGAGAAACGGCACAGCAAATGCAAATATTCGCGGTGACGGTGGGCGGTAGGTATTGTGTACCGCGTAACGTACTTTCCGCGACGCGAATTTCCAAAGTTTGAATCTGCTCTCGTAGCAGACATCGCTACGTCGGAAGTGTCGTCCCTCGTTCCGCAAAGTGGGTTCCTATAGGATATTTGCGCGCGTGTGTTGCATTCGTGTCTCCCGGCGGTATTATTCGGGTCTCTCTCTCTCTCTCTCTTGTTTGCATCTCTCGAGGGAAACGAGAATTTTCATTTGCAAAAGAGAGCGAGAGTTCAATCGTACACGAGAGACGTTGCGCGAGACACAATTTTGACACACACGCCCGGGCGTATTGCGCTCCTAATACTGCGTGCGGCCTGTTTATCGATTTTCGATATTCCGTTCCCTCTCTCCTCCCTCCACAGTGTGGGTTTCCATGAAAACCTTTAAAACCTTTAATAGTACATTTTACCTATAAATTCCAAAATCTATTTACCGCTCTTTAAACTCTTTACGTCGCAATGGAATTTAAAACCTTCAATTTGTAAATCGGCGGGGATATGTAAAACAAAATTTATCGCACGTGTAAACAATTGCACGCGCGCGGTGTTACAAGTGTAGCTTCTTCTCTCTTCTTTTTTTTTCCTACGTTTCTGATTATCATATACTCGAGGAAATTATTTTCTCTCTCTCTCTTTCTCTCTCTCCGTGTCGTGTGAAACGCCGGGGGAATCACATCGGAATGCAATAATTTTGCGTTCGCGCGGCCTACCGCAAACTGTCGTATGATGACGCGTGTGCGGCGCGTTTGCGTTAATTCCGTGCGGCGAATATCCGAGTATCCGTTCAGAAAAGGTATGCGAACTCATTACGATGTCGAACATACGTGCTTTGTCGATTACTCGCGCGCCGGCGAGTTATATAGCGCGCGTAAACTCGTGACGACGCGACGGCGACGGCAACGACGACGACGACGACGCCGTATGTGCACACGATGTCGAGCAACGGGAACGAGTCTCGCGCACAGAACCGATACGTGCGTATGCGCGCGTATGCCTTGAAATAACTGAGATTCCATTACGAAAGTATGTGCACGACAACCTGTTCGGAGGTGGGACGAAGTAAACGAACGCGCTCGCTTATACTTAGTTGGTCAGGCACACACTTGTTCCTTCGTCTCCCCCGTCATTCCGTAATTTAGTCTGCGTCAAAAAAACCAAGTGCGCGTGTGCGTAGTTGTGTGTGTGTGTGTTCGTGTGTTCCGTTACGAAGCAAATGTAAATTTCGTGACAGGAATATCACCGCTCCGGTCTTTGTCCGCGCGCGGAACGAAGACGGCGGCGAGATACAATTCAGCGTGAAGGAGTTGTATAATTAATTTCATTAATTATATACAACTAATAAACTTAATTTCATTGACTCTCTTGCGACTAAATTCAATTTCACAAATTAAACGTCATTAGACGCCCGACGAGTTGGTTTTTCTACCGTTAATTATTTTCCATGAAAAAAAATATTAATTAATTTCGTTGACCTGAAACGTCGATGATGTATCGTCGGCGTTTGAATTATTTAACGTTCGTTTCACCCACAAAATTGATCTCCTCGGGTTTAAACTCTCATTAATGCGATGGGGTGGATCGATCATGCGCACACGTTATTACCGTGTACACGCACACGCGGGAGATTTCTTCGCCGCATGTCATCGCCACGCACAAATTTTTTTATTTGAATAGTAGGTTGAGAGGGAATAAATATCGAGGATATCTGTGTCGTATCGCGCAAGAATACGTACTTATCTGCTCGTATCAGGAATTTACTTATCGGAATTTCGAAAGACATTTGTCAATAAATACACACATACACAAAAAAATATATAATAATAATGTTTCGATACGGATATTTGAACATTCCATGTAGACGTTTCCCTCCGCTCGTTAAATATGTTCGCTCCATTGTGCGAATATTTTAGTATGTTTTTATTTTATACATATATATATATACATGTACATGTATATTTCAATTTAATCGCGTGGTTAAAATTCTCCGCGTGATTGATATTGGATATTGATATGTGTGAATATTGGAGATTGATGCGATATATTGACATATGGTTTTGTAATGTTCGTCTTTTTCAAAAAATTTGATTTTACAATTAAAACGTCATGTGTCGGAGTTACATTAAATTACGCCGCGTATAATTAAATGCAATAACGTCGCGTGGAATTGTATTTTTCTTCTTTTTGTTTTTGTTTCCCAACAACGTGTATAGACGCAATTTTTTTTTTTTTTCGAAGAAATTATTGAGTAATTTGTTAATTTAAACGCACAGTCCCCATCCATTTGTACATTAGCAATGGCTTTTTCAATTAACGAAATAAGACGCGAGATTATATATGTCCAAAATAATAAGCTTTAGGTGTGCGATTCGGTCTCCGTAATTACAAGCTTGAATTTCTGTGAGCATGAAAATTGCATTTACCCGCGTATACAAAATTCGCTTTCATTTAACCGGCATTTATTCACTTCGTAATTACCGGGATAAGCTTCCTGCGCGTGAAAATTGTACTTGCATCATTCATACAGCAATAACAGACATATACATGTTAAGTAGCTTTCAACATAGTATCCATAGTATGCATAGATACGGTTAATAACATTTTAATCGGATTCAACAATTGTGCCCGCTGCAATCGCGAGAAATAACAATCGGAAAAATTATTCGTCGTCCGAGAAAAATTCTTGTCACATGTATATTCGTCACTCTTGTTTTTCATCGATCGACCCGATTAAATATCCATCCGCGAATTAATAATAACGGCGAAGTCTCTGTTATCGGGAGGGGGGGGGGAATATACCTTTCTATTGGAAAAATTTACCTTTCTTTATAACGAAGGTATGGAAAGGTCTTGATTAACGGCGGCGGCGTTTTAATTTTTCGCAAAATTGATAGAACGCAAATTCAGAATTTTCCGATCGATTTAACTTCGCAAAGATCTGCTTGGACCTGATCGTTTCTCAACATCGCGACACCGTCGAAAAGACGTGTACAAGATCTCTGACACTTAAAAATATACGCAATTAGGCTTGACCCACTTTCGCATCTAATACGCAAGAGACTTGCGAGAACGACGGCCGTGTGTGTATTTCGTGTAGAATAATCGATTCCGCGTTCGATTAGCGCGCGTATATCTCGCGCGGCGAGAGATCGCAAGATAAATCGCAAGCAACTTTGAGCGATTTATATTTTGCTATTTTAATCCGTTACGAGAAGATTGTCACGTCTATTTGCGCTGTGTGTGTACGTTGCGCGCGTGTTCGTGTTCGTACGTATATATTGTACTTACGCACACATCGGTCGTGCTGATTAAACGCGCGAGATAATTCGGAGAGAGGAAGGAGTGGGGGAAAGCTATTCGTTAAAAAATTAGATTCTACCGAGCGGCGCGGCGAGGGCAAATCTATCAAGATACCGATTGCGAAATAAACTTGTTTGGTAGTTCGCCGTCGCGCGTCGTTTTCTCTCACGTATAAAAACACGCGCGCACACGCACGCACGCACACGCGCGCGCATCGACGTGTCGTTGCTCATTGATAAACGCCTTCAGCGAAAGGATCGAAGATAACAACGTTGCGAGAGACGAAAACACACACCCTGCCGCTTCGTGTTTAGCGCCTCCTTTTATTAAGTCGTATAACGTCGCGAACGATAAACAATCTGCCGTTCGTTTGGGAAAACGGACGGAGACATCAAAAGGCGTATCGAGTAATAATGTCACACGCGGGCGTGCGTTTACATTCCGGCGCGTATCCGGCTCGTAATTGTTAATGAAATATTGCGTCACGGTTGCGCGCCGCGCGTATATTAGAACGTGGAGGCGGCGCGCAATCGTGGAGGCGCAATTACGCGCGACTCACGTTCTGCTCTTTGTTTGCGCAGTGATTTCGGCATGGCAAGTAATGTGGAACACGGCGTGGTTCGCGGCAGTGCTCTAGCGATTGCATTATCGACGCGCCACCGACATCGGCCGGCGCGTTCCATTTTCAACCGGAGGGACGTCCCAGCAGCATCCACTGCTCGTGTAAGTAATTACGAAATTTCTCGTGCGCACTTCTCTCTGTTTCCTGAGGCGAAATCCATTTCCGAGACCAATCGGCTGTGTCATCCTTTTGAAGACACAGGCATGTCTCGCCGTAACTATATCTGTCTTGCTTGTTAGAGGAAATGTTTCGGAGAAGATAACCGTATTAGAGATGCTCAGCCGAAACCCATTGTCTTCTAAAATACAGTTTTCAGAGTGAAACATGAGAAATGATGGTTGAAATGTAGTTTTTGACGGTACTCGAATAGAAAATGTAGAAATTATTCATAGAAATTATTTCGCAAAACTGCTCCATTATTTTAATTCGTACGTGTAATGGCAAAATTGAGAGAATTTTGTCTGAGATTTGTCTAGATATTATCGCGAAATTTATAACTCATATAATAACTAACAGAAATATAGTCGAAATACAGTTATAGTGTTTCCAACCAAGATACGATCTCTTTCGAGAGAGCCAAGAATAAACGTGCGAAAAAATATTTTAAAAACGTAATATACATATAATCACAATATATTAATTTACATTATTTAAAAAAAACTTGTGCACGCTCATGGAGCGCTTTCATAGGCTGTATATCATTTTTTATGGTTTGTCTAATTAACGTTTTTTATCCTGGAATTATATTGTTGGAGAGGTTTATGTTCTTTCGTGTGAAGAGTCGATAAAGCACATGATGAATCAAACATGCCGCGAGACTTCGCGATGCGAGACTTCATCCGGCTTCAACTTCTTTCACCGCACGTAGACTTCATGCATGACGTGTCTCTAATGAATGTCCGTGGAATAGTTGAGGCCGATGTTCGATTACCGGATCGTCGCGGGATCGCGTTTTGTGTGCAAACACGCCGTCCCGGGTTATTTTTGCGCGATGTTTTAAAAGTAAACAATTTACTTTGCCAGCTCTCTTGCTTGAAATAAAAATGCAAAAAAATATGCATATATATATATATATCGCGATTTGCGTCCCATAACTTGTGCAACTTCCGCGACGGGATAAAAAATCCTCTCTCTTGTGTACGCAAAATATTTTGTGTGCGTGTGTATAGGATTTTATTTTAAATATTGAAGTTTTGCTGTTTTAATTATAAGATTTTTTTAGTATTAATATTTTTTTCAGTATCTTCGCGAAGTATCGTTGTTCGAAGTTTGTTACAAAAATCCATTTTTTTTTTTTTTTTTCATGAAAAAAAATTGTGTCGAGTCTAATCTCTTTGATGTTGAAACTCTGTTAATGGACTATTGAATAATCAGTAGTCCATAAATTTTGATATCGGCTAGATCGCGTCCATCAGTTTTGTGCGAGCGAAATTATTTTCTACAAACACACGCGCACATACCTACGCAAAAGCATCAAAAATTTCCGAGTCCGCAAAATTGCGTATCGCCAGCGATGATCAACCGACTGCCTGCGGGCGATTTGCGGTACTTCGCGAAGTCTCGAAGCAAAGATTCTTTCGAAGTAAAGCTGAAAGGTCTTCAAGTTCCTCTTGCAGAATACAAGGTCTTGTTGCTCTCTCGTCTCTCTTTAGGATTCCGAGAGTCATTTTGCAAAGTGGCTTTGAATTTTCAATCGCATGTAATTCAAAGACCGTTAGTACAACGTTTTTGTATGAAAAAGGTCGACTTCGAATTTCGCACACGTACACACACACACACACACACACATTTATAAATTTATGCGCCAACAAAAGTCATTGAATAACTAATGAGCAGCCGCAAAGTTAATAATGTGCGATTGCAATATTGGCTCTCTCTCTGAATAACATGCGGTAACAAACGCGCAGAGAGATTATATAGAAATCTATTAAACGTAGAAACTTCAGAAATTGGAAAATCAATCGGGCCAACTCTCTTGTTACGTCTGAAAGGTGTTTTGGCGTATATACCGTAATGGCTACCTTGGAGCGACAGATTAATGCTCCCGCATGTGCGGCAGAAGACACGGAATTATCGGCGGTGACGTTCATCTGTTTGTCTTCGTATTAGTCGTATTTACGCCGAATCACTGTAATCTTCCAATTATTTTCCCCCCCCCCCCGACTACCGTTCGTTCGCGAATCCCCGACCTTCCGCTTCGGAGCGCAGTTGTGTGCGCGCGGGAGCGAAACGCGCGCGCGACGCCCTGCCCCGCCTTTGCCGACACGTTATCGGGAAAACAAATTAGGTAATGCGTTTAACGAAGTTCGGCGTAAACGGAAAACATCCGCCAGCGAGATCGAGACGCGTGTTATCTATTATTTGCGTTAAAAACAAAAAAGGAAAAAAAAACAAAACTCGACGCTACGTGTTTACCGTGGTATCCCTCGAATCGGAAAATACCGCGGGGTGTGTACCTTTCTGTAAAGTTAGTCTCTCGCGATTTGAAAAATTATTTAACATTCCGCGCCCGAAATTATATCCCGCGGCCTGTTTTCTTTTTCTTTTTCTTTTTTTTCTTCTTTTTTTTTCTTTTTGCTTTTTATTATTTCAAGCGGTTTCCGTGTGTGTGTGTGCGACGATAGAGGAATATTAATAATCGCGGGCGTGAGCAAAATTTCTCTGACCCGGCAATGAAAATTGATTGCGCAAATCAAGGAGCGCGGGGTGTGAGAGGGGATTTGTAAAATAAACGTCGATTATCGTGCGCGCGGAAATTCCATTACTTGCCGCACATTTCGTCGCTCAATAGGGTTGTCGCGCGATACGTTTCCTAGGGAACGTAATTCCAGAGTTCGCGCGCGATCGTTTGATGAAACGAACGATCTGTGTGTTGCGCCATTGTGTCAAAGCTACGGCGGGAAAGTTACGTCATGCGAACACACGAAAATACTCTGTTGACAAGGCGGGAGTGTGTGTCGCGTCGTGGCGAATGCTCGCGCGAATTTTTTATAAAGAAGAAATTCGCGGGGCAACCCCTCGACCCACGATATGGGGGCCGATTAATCGATTTTGCTTTCGCGCACACGAACTTCCGCTGCTCGCGAGTCTCCCCGTACGCTCGCGTCACCCAGAGCACAGTATGTGTTCAACAAATGAATATTAATTATTAGCCTCGCACGTAAATCAAAGCAGATAAAGGTAATATGTGGTAATTACTAACGTTGTGTAACAATAACAATTACTATCGGCCTTGCCAACCGTATTCTCAATTATACGTCCGTCCCGTAAAAACGCGCAAACAATTCGATCAATTTCATTGTCAAAGTGATCGGAATGTTGTTCCCAACATCCCCTAATCCCGTAAACCTTGACATCTGTCTTGTCCGATGCGCAATTTTTTTTATTAACACGTTGACTGCCAACCTACGAGATATCTCGTAGATTGTTTACTTGAAAAAAGTTCCGTGGCAGTCAACGTGTTAATTAAGACGTTGCCAAAACTCGGTAAAAATTCTCAGAGTTTTGTTCGACATTTTAAATTAAAGAATTAACATTAGTTTTTTTTTCTTCTTTTTAAAGAATATTTGAAAACACACAAGTTTAGAGGATTACGAGATTAATTAAGTCTCAAGAGTGAAAATTATTTATGCATTCACAATATTTCTATATTCAAAATAGTTTGATTGTTTCTCTCAATATCTGTGCGAATTGTAATACGTTTTTACGTACGGTTGCGAAGCTCAAGGACGAAGGATAACGTCGGAGAAACAACGTCGAGGGACAATAGCGCATTTGCAAACGCTTATCACCGCGTTTTAAAGCCGCAAACTCGCTAAAAACCCGAGCCATATTGTATAGTGATTTGTGCGCGAACGTTGAAGTCGATCGTAAAAATGAGCGCGCGACGAGAAATAAATGTCGGAAACGAACGTCGTGAAAAACAAAATAAGCGAATGTGTGATCGATGTTAACGTTGCGCAATCGAGATAAGAATGTAGAAGCTTTTCTTGTCGCGATGTGCGCGCGCGTGTGTGTGTGGCCGTCCATACATCGTCGCGCAGACGATCAAAAAAGACATCATTGGCTCTTAGTCGCGATCGTAAGCGGACAACAAGAGAGGCGTTTTTTGCAACGTCATGTCTCACCGAGATCGCTGTAAATCCGGAAAATCGTAAAAGTTAGAAATGCCAAGGTATACTGCAGAGTCAAGGAAAATTGCACGGCAATAATTCCTCGTCGCGAACTTGGCTAAGAATATAAGATGGATTCGTTAGACACACACGCGGTAATTAGCGACGCTGCAACGTGAAAAAAAAAAAACAAAACAAAAGAGAAAAAAAATAAAGTTTAGATTTTTGTTGGGAGGAGGAAAAAAAAACATTTGTTCGGAACTCTTGTGCGAAAGTAAGTAATTAAAAGTTGATCGGTTTGTTCAAGTTCACTGATTGAGAACTTGGAGAAATTATCGTATCTTGTTTGCGCAGTCACTTATTCGAGTGCCGTTACAATCTCGCGCGCGGCAACAAAATTAAACACAACAACAACTGCGGCGAGTTCGCCGTGCGAGTTGTGTGTTACGCAAACTTTCAATTTCGCAGCACGTTGCTATCGAATTCTGCGCGTGATACTTGATGTGACACAAACATTTATTCGAACTACTATGTGTTGCTTGCATATAAAAACTTGTAATTGCCCTCCCGAGGCCATTCACTCGCGTGCTATCTCTCAAACTGTCTCTCTCTGTCGCGTGCGCGCGCGTATCGTCGAACTTTTGCGCGTGTTGCAAAAATAAGCTTTTTCGCGCTTTTAAATCTTAATTTGTCCGTCGCGCAAATAGTCATCGTCTATTTATAAGATTAAGAAAATAGGATGGATGGATGCTTACGTCAGTCGCCTTGGTCGATCGTGTGACGTCAAGTGACGAGGAAATTCCTTCGTAACAATTGTTTTAAGCGCGAATGTAGGTAACTATGTCAACGAATTATTCAACAGACAAGTAGCATACCATGTGTTTCACTGAAATGTGAATATGTGCTGGCAATACTATACCGTGACGTCATCGTATTGATTATCGATATAACATTTGACGGATTATGCGCCGTTGCGAAATTCAGCGATATTCACGTTTCATCATTTTTCATTCATATTCGCGTTATATAGTTAGCTGTCTGTTCGATCTGACACCGCGCGTCTGAGGCAGCAGAACCCTGTTTTAAAATTAACGTCAGAAAATCGATAGTCACGGTGCGGTCGGAATGGGATAATCGAAACGGTTTTTCGTCAATTCCCAGAATTACACGCGCGAGTGGAGTTTGCTTGTTTTGCAATAATAACATGCCTCATAATAACTTCGGACGGTAAAAAATACGCATATTGACAGAAGCAAACCGCGAAATAATTAAACGGCCAATCATCGTGTCGCGACGAGAATGGCAAACTGGTTCGTTCACCCGTTGAATAATTAAATGTGTAAAAAGCCTCTGGTGGATAACACGTTACTTTGTTAAAAAAAAAAAGAATATTAAGTAATAATAAAAAAAAAAGAATACTAAGTAATTGCGTGTTACTGATTCTTGAAAATATATTTGTACATGTTAATCGTTACGTTGAAGATTTGATGTTATCGGCGTTCGCGACTCACTCTGTTCCTGGAGCCTCATTGTCATTCTGCATTGCGACGACACAATGTACCGCCCGATACCGAGATTCCGATTAAACTGAATTTTTCTCAAGTCGCGCTCACAACAAATAAAACAGCCAGCTACAGATCGTTCCTCTTATCAAACAAACAAAAAAAACGTCTGTTGCTTAATTTATCAAATTGTTTGTAATAATAATAATTTTTGTTTTCAAAGACGCAACATAAAGATTTTATAAATGGAAAACAATCGAAGCGTTAAATAAAATAACGAAAGCGTTTTAAAAGGGCAGCAGTTTGCAAGCCGAATCCAAAAACAGAAAATATATCGTAACAAACAAAACGCGAACCAAAGACGGCAATAACTTTTTCAACAAATGAGCGAACCAGCTGGACGTTCTCTCCAATCTGTTTATTATTTCCATCTCATCGCATTTCAAATTTTCGGGTTAAATATGTATTACAATTGTTGATACCGCGTATCGTTTCGTCTCGTCATTATAATATTATTACGCGCGGAACACACATCGTGTTGCACATATATGTGTTATGCGCGCGCGCGCGCACGTGTGTGTACGCATTCGCGCGTTTAAATTATACTTTGCAATTAATTCGAGGAAATAATTGAACACGAAAAAAAAAAAAAAAAACAAAAACAAAAAAAAACATGAAAATGGAAATTAATTTGACCGTGACTTTTATCTATTTATAAATCACAAATGTTTTCTGAGAAGATTTCTCTCTTTCAATCGGTCACGCGTGAAGAAATATGGAAATTGTAGAGCGGAACGGCGAAGCTAAGTCGTGCGAGACATTTGCAAATGCTGCAGATGAGTCCTACATGTATACACACTACAAAATAGACACAAGCAACGCGTGTATATACACACACACACATATATATGTATATATATTCAAGCGCGTGGACATAAACAAACGTGATTCACGAGCGCGTGGCCGTTTCAAAGAGATAGAAATATGCTGGAAACTATGTGCAATATTAGGCGATGAGAAATCCGGCGCGTCCGGAAAATTTCGCGTATCGAAATTAATTGGACGTGACGTCGGCAAAATACATTCCCCCCGTCAGAAAATTTTGTATATAATTATTATAGAATGAACGAGATAAACATAATTCGCGGAAATAATGCAAGTTCCGACCGCTAATGAGAAATTTCGTCGAAATTTTAAACCGGAAATTTCGCGGAAAATTTCGCGCGCTACTTAGAGATAATATTTACTTAGCGCGCACAAAAACGTGTTAAAAAACGGTTTGAATAAAATAAAATAAAATAAATAAAAAAAAAAAAAAAGCGGGCAATATTTTTTAGTAATATCAGATTTCGCGGTGTGGAAAACGCACATTTTCCGCATGAAACAACGTGAACGTTGTCGCGCAACTAAGTTGTCGGATTATACCGCGCGGTAATTAATTTACGTTGTCGCCGGATGACACTCGCGCGCATTTGGCGCCGTTGCTTTTGTTCTGTTTGCATGCACACACCTGGTGTGCACGCGCCCTTACGCGTAGTCGCATCGTCTCCGTTATCTTCAAATAATTTACGACCCGCCGCAACGCTGCGCTCGATTTCGCCGCGGGAGCGATTCGGGTTTTTTTTTCGGTTTTTTTTCCTTTCCGCGGTTGCTTAACCGAATCCGATACTTGGTCGGGTTTCGGTCGAAAAGTTTCAACCGGTGTGCCGGATGTGCGTCAAGTGGAGTTGACGTTTTTTGCGTGAAAAATCTCTTTCCCGGAAATTCTCGTCGCCGAGCGACGTTTTGAAAGCTAAATGGACTTTTACGGGAGCCCCATCCATTTCTCCCATCAAAACTAGACAGCGCGAGAAGAATTATTCGGGATTTGTGAAACGGTTTCGAAAATTCGAAGGAGCCCGAATTCGGAATACTGGGTCAATTTCCGACTACAAGCCGCTTTAGCTGTTTGTAGTCGGTTGTCATGACGACGATCCATCGATATCGGCGTCAGAAACCGCAGAGCTTTACGTCAAATACATTGCAAATTCAATTGAGTTAAAACCGCAGATAAATCTGTTAAGTGCTTGCAGCGTTGAAAACACACAATTTATCTTTTCAATCGTTCGCAGTTACATGAGAGTGAAACTGGCAGCCAGACTTAGCAGCCAGAACGCTCCGGCCAGGGCCGAATAGGGTGTCGGGGCCCCGAAAAAAAAAAGT
>QVNV01026258.1:0-22707 GCA_014825455.1 Pseudomyrmex pallidus | reverse complement strand
GTGTTTACGATGGCACTTAGCAAACTTTGCGCGAAAAAAATCAAAATCGAAAAAATGGCACTTAGCATACTTTGCATTTCCGCCCTTCATATATAATCTAAGTATAAGATACGCAAATGTACTATGTTAAGAATAAACTTACATTAAGAAAAGAAACGTTGAGCTCTTTTGCACTATATCCTCGTGCAAGATTTCTCCTAACATATATATCATAATCTTTTACTATTCTCGCCACTATGTCTGAAGTAGAAACTCCTTCTGTTCTTTGCGTGGCTACAAACATACCTTTAGCTTTTAAATTGGCGTAAACATCTGATCCATCCTCTGTCATATATGGTATATCATCGTGAGCAACAAAATCAATCTATAACATTAATAGACATTAACATTTCTATGATCTACTTGTGTGTAAAACACAAGTTTTAGTTTATTTTAGAAATTTAAAAATATAAGAACATATATAAGCACCTTGTGCTTTTCAATGAATTCATCATGAAGTTCCCAGGGTGCATCTCGTACTACTTCGTCTACGTATCTGCAATGTCTGACTGCATCATATCTCTCTAGATCTGTCATTACAGTTCTTCCTTTTTTACTATGTGTCAATTCATCATTACACACTAATATATTATATATATATATATATATATATATATATATATATATATATATATACATATATACACACGATTTTTAATATCTATATAGAATAAGTGTTTTTACAGTAATATGTGATAAATACCTCCAACAATGAGATAGACATTTGGAAAAATGTTCTTAGCTTGTAACAGTTGCCTTGCATGGCCCTGATGAAAAAGATCATAAATACCATCAGCGTAGACTCTAATTTTTCTAGGAGCTAGAAGAAAAGTATTAAATTTATATATATATATATATATATATGTATATATTTTGAAAAATAAATGTCTATCACAAAGCAATTATTTTTTGTCTTTCAATGATAGGTTTTAAATCTTTTTTAAGATATACCTTTACCAGCTCTTGCTTGTTTTAAAGTAATTTTTATATTATAATCACAAGCATTTCTCTCTACAATCGCATCTGGATCATCGCTGAAAGGTGCTTCTTTACAGATAGACTAAAACAACAATATAAAAGTATATTTAATTTACTAATATACAATAATTGTTATATTTAATAATGTAACTTATGTCTTCTAGTTTTAGTGTGTTCATAAATTTGTATATCAATATACAACAAATATTAATAATATTACAAAAAGCCATTTTATGTTGTGTTTAATTATGCAACTTTTACTTTGTAAAATAATTATAAAAAAATATTTTATAGAATTCAAATACTTACAGGATAAACTGAAAAATCTTCCCTAGAGCAGGATGCACTTTCTCCATTAAAATTGTTCTGATGGGATACAGTATTCAGCATAGTGTCTTCTCTGGGACGCTTCCTTGACATTTTCTTATTATTGCAGAATTGTTGCCATGCAGCTTTGGTTCAATTCTAAATGTAAAAAACTACTGCAGTTAAATATTATTACAATATAATACTAAATTCTAAAAGGAAAACATATATAGAATGCATTTCTATTGTGAAATATATACCAGTAGAATATATTCTACTGGTTAAAATATAAAAGTATACTTTGTCACAATATTTTTAATCATTATAATATAATTTTATAAACATATAACCTAACAAAACATATTAACATCATTGTATATCTTACACGCGTGTTGTTTGTCAAACAAAATTAATTTTTGCAACACATAACAGGTTACCACAGTGTGGTAACCACAATTAAATAATTGTGAATAAATAGCAAGCGCGAAATAATCCATGGCATTTTGGAAGTTTAACGAGCAAGCAAGAAAGATCAGAATCGAGATTTCCGACCTACGGTGTATCCGGTCAACGACGATGTCACGTAAGACCGCGCCTGTGAGCCGCGTGGCACGCACCGCACGTTCGGTAGAGAACAAAAAAAAAAGATAAGAAAGAAAAGAAAAAGAAAGAGATTGCATTACAGTAAAGACTATAAAAACAAATGACATTCTTTTATCAATACATGCAGGAAATAATGCGTCACAATGTGTTGCAAGCTAAAGTTTTATCAATTCACTTACAGCTATCGAATCGTAAATGCTGATGTTCCTGGTCGATGATAAAATATAACGGAAGTGTGACAGAACAGAAAGAAAACTGCTATCGTATTATGCGATTTTGCGTCCGAAATCACGCTAATACAATAGATAATAGTGTAATAAAGAGCGAGAAAGAAAATCAAGATTGTTGAAGCCGATAAGTTCCACGATACAATGTTGTTATTGCAGTAAGACGCTTACACATTAAACAATACAGATTTACTTCTCAAAAAAATATTTAGGATATTTGAGCTACTCCAACTTCCTCCGACTAGTTTCTAACGATGACTGACAATTAACACTGGTCTGGTGCGTCTAACAGCTGACGTTTACCACTACCACTTGCACGTTCTCGCGCAGTCACCAAAAGCAAGGAACCAATCGTCGTGTGGTTAATATAAATAGTACTGTATGTTGGCATTCTGTTTTATACCAAACGCGTGATTGGCTACGCATCAGGACAAATTATATTTATCCTATTGTTTGCAGCTGAGAGCATATCAAAAGACAACTGTTCTGTGAGAGGATTGGTCAAACAGCTAGTTAACGCGGTTCAATCTTATCGCTTTTTTCTATTTTGTTGCTTGTTTTTTAAACTGAAGATGTTATAAGAAAAATTAAAAAATGTAAGTTGATTTGGTACAATATTTCTAATACATCTACGCACTGTCCAATGTGCTTGCAACAATCGTGTGCATCTTTAAATTATAATCAAGTTAAATTTTACATTATAATTTTAAATTATAATCTGCTTAAATAGTAACAAGAAAGGAAAGGAGATTGTATTCTGTATTCCTAAATAATTTCAACATTCCAACTAATGACACCAGATGTTCTGTCACTGGAAAAGAATTTTAAATTATATATAATTATAGTTTTAATGTGTTTGTCAAAAAATGACAAATATTCTCAAAATCTGTATTAAAAACATATTTAATTTAGATAAGCGAAATGACATTGTTTAATATGATTATTTGCATATGATTCTTAAAAATATATATATATATATCATATATATGAAGTGTAAATTTGTCAAACTCAAGAATTCTACGGTACATCTGGCATTTGACCCGCACTATTATGCATTATTTAAAAGATAAAACACATAACTATAAATGTTTAAATTACCATGTAACTGAGGTGACCGCACGTGCAAGACCGCACTCCTTGATAAACGTGCCGAGTACTGTTGTGGGCGGGGATATGGCTCGATTTCAAATTATTCACTACACTAAGAAAGATTAAAACACCGCAGAAATTCTTGATCTATTTCAAGAATAGAATAAAACGTGTCGCCAGTAGTTTTCAAAGTTTATTATCAGTGCCTTCGCGATTTTTTTCCTCAACGGTATACGTGAATTGCCGTGAGTGCAATGAAAACATACGGTACGGTAGTCGCGACTGAAATCGGGGTAGAACAAGAAGCTATAACGGTGACGTAACATCGGATGATCGCCGGCGTCATGTGTGTGTCCGACATGACACATTATCGGACACATGAGTGTATGTGTACATATACTCATCGAGAAAATATGAATATACAGCATGACTCATAAAAACACAATCGAGTGATTACAAAGCTGAGATTTATTTGTGAATTAATAATATAACTTTAAAATAATCTCTATAATTATATAAGAATTATGTATAAATTTGTTTTACACTGATTGTGTGTGTAATTTTTATTCAGCTTACTGTCACAAATGTGTTGCATGAAAAACTCAAGAGTGATTTTTATATGTCTTGAAAATTGCATGCTATTGCACGTGTGCAATTGTAAAAGATGGTGTTTATTATCTGCAAAACAGTTATCAAGGCAGTGTCTGCTGAATATCAAGAATACATACAATCGAGCAATTCAACTTTTTGACAACTTTTACACCTGTTTGTCGTTTATATATTTTGACAACGTATATACAAATGCAAATGTTTATTCGTTACTTTTACTTCTCTCTATAAATCTCTGTTAAAAAAAAAATCATTATTTAAAGAATTTATGTATATAATTTATGTGGGAAAAGTAACTGCGAAGATTTTACATTACAGGTAAATTTTCTTTCTATAAAACTGTGTTTTTAATAGTCGTAGATATCAGATCATGTAGCGTAAAATAAATTAGTAATAAGGGGATTGTTCAAACAAGTTGTTTTACTCAGTTCTCTTTGTTTAATATTAATGTTTTCCTATCGCATGTTAACATCCATCGAAAGAAACGTAATGCGTAGCATCAATTAATTATCAATTAGATTCATGTTAATTTACCTAAACTTCTACATGTCATTTTTTATTTTGCTTCTTTTATTTTCGAGTAATATTAAATTAGTTACATATGTTTGAAAAAGTTACAGCTAAAGAAATACAATTAAATATAAAGTAACTGTAGTAAAATTACAAGATTGTAATCAATATTTAATTCATACCTTTGTTTTTGCTTTCCTATGCAAAACATTTATTAGATCTTATGTTACAGCATTATAATGATCATTAATCTAAGACGATATTCACAATCGGATCTTAATTTAAGATCGTCTTAATTTCGTTTGCTTTATACGCGTATGAACATGCACAAATTAGACGATCTTTTTTTTTTTTCAATAAACAACCATGAATATCACCTCTAAAGGTTTTTAAAGCTTCATTACGTTTCATTCAAAAGGCATTCGTATACCTCAACATTACATTATTGCGATATTATAATTAAATAACATCTACGGGATATCTAAGTTTAATAATAAAAATATCTATTATAAATCACAATGATTTTCGCTTCATGGCTACACTGGATAGAATTTCGCTTCTTGGCTACGAAATTCTAGTCTATTTCATGTTGAATTTATTATTTTGACAAAACAAAAAATTATCTTGAGAATATCGATACAATTGAGGAAAAAACTATTCTATAATGATAAAATCATAATTGATTATGTTTATATAAAAAAGTTGTATTTTGTATTTGAACTTACAGTTCGCTGTTTCGAGTAATTTAACATTGTTCGGCTTTTAATGGCGGACAATATTATTTTTTAGTCAACATAATATTTGTGAAGTTTTTAATTGATCGATCGTGCAAAAAATGTATACACATTATGTCTAAATAAATATTAAGTTTAAAATAGTTTAAGAATTTGTTTTATATACTAATTTCCCCAAGAAATTTGTGTCATGAGTTCATTCAATTTAATAAAATGTCTTTTGAGTTAAGTCAGCGACACAATGCATTTATTAGATCGCTTGCATACTTCTATGCTGGTTATCTTGTCAAAACTTATGCTGGCTACGCTGCTGGATTTCCAGTAATGAATAAGAAGTTGTTCAAGAATCGAGACCACAGCTGTTCAGCCAACATGAAAATCCATACTGTAAGGCCAAGCCTTGTAGTAGCAAGACTCTAGCAAAACTTGCAACCAACACTTGCAACACTTTCTGCACTGTTATTTACACGGTAGCAAGCAGGCAAATCCTAGCAATCTAACAGAAACGCAATGTGTGCCGCTGGCTTAATCTTATTTATAGCAGCAGTGTAAATTAGGTGATAAAGAAATTTTCAAAAATGTTTAACATTCCTTGATAACAAAAAACTGCGAAAATCTGATAAGAAAGTACATACTCAACACATATGTAGGAAATAATATATGAAACACTTAAAATATATACCTGCTTATACGTTTGATAGGTATAATCTAACTACCTAGAATTTCTGATGTGATTTCCTCTGAAGATTGATTAACGCGATGGTATTTATTATATTCTTTTTTAAATTTATATTACGATAGAGCATGCACAGAAATTCAACTTAACGCGCTCAGTGCCTCGTGTAGTGCATGTTGCTGCTCTGCTGTCAATTGCATTATAGTTGCTTGAAACATAGTCTCATTATTCTGAAAAAGATATTATCTATTGTTAGAAAACTGCATGAATATAAATGAGAATTACTATCACAAAATTTCTATCGTATTTCAATCTACCTGTATTTCTCTAACGATACTAATCATTCTAGACATGACAGGATTGTCAGTAGGCACAGCTTTTCTAAGTAGCGCTTCGGCGAAAAAGCTTATGAGTCGGGGCAAATGCGCATTATTTCTTCCTAATATCACTGCGTGGTTCGCTTCAATCAAATCACACAGGTATCCGTAAACATGAGGAGCTTCATCTTCATCTTCGGTAACTGGTAGCCAAGTTAACCTGCACAGAAAGTTTATTATGAAAACAAATTTATTAAATGTTAATTCATGCTTTTTTAAAACAAACACAACAGACTTACTAATAAACTTAGAACTTACCAATGTGGAAGAATTTCATCAACATTGATTGCTTTATTATTATACTTAAGAATTTTTGTTACTGCTGAGATAGCATTTTCAGTGGAATTGATGTTTCCTGCCGATCTAGATTCAGGATCATTAATAACTTCTATTAGTTTCGGTATGGCTTCCGCACATGCTTGTGCAAAACCTTCTCCGCCAAACTGGCCTAAAACTCCGCACCCATAAGCTGCCGCTTGTCTAACTTCAGCAGATTTATCAGTAACATATTGAATCATCGGTTGTAGGAAAAGTTCCTGATATTTCGCACACTCAGGTCCTCCAAATTCTATTATGTCGTCGAAGACACACAAGGCCCATTGATGATCCGCCCAAGGTCTTTCGGGACTGAGTAATTTTACAAAATGTCCGCAAATCTGATCAAAATATGGAAAAAACGAAGTCTTGTGAGTCGCAAACAATGCGTGTAAAATGTCAGCAATTTTGCTGAGGGTAAATACGTCCTCATTGTCTTCGTCGGCAAGTTGTTCTTCAACGACCTATAATCCAATAAATATATATAAACATATGAAAGTTATATAAAGCAAAACTGTGAAGAATTTACAGTCAAGTAATTACTTCGTCATAGTCTTCGTCCTTTCGTTTTTCCAATCTAGCAACGGCTCTCTCAAAATGATCATTAAGTAATTTGTCTAAGAGTCGTAAGAGTTCAGTCATATGCGGTACACTCAAACAACCAGCACCCAGTGTTTCGATACATTTTGCTAACGAGGCCAAAAGTTCCACCAATACTTCACACTCTGGCTCTGTATCAATAGCTTTCAACAGATCTGGGCAGATATAAGCCCACATACCTTCTAAATACTGCGAACCTAAATATTTAACACATATATTAACATAGAATTTATATAACATATTATACAAAAGAAACAAACGCGTGATGATAAGAGAAAAACGAGTTTTGTTTATAAATAGAACTATTTTTATAATAACCTTTTATTTTAGCGCAGTCCAAGAGATACGGCAGACTTGCCGCGGCAGCAACTCTAACACCATCGTGGAAATAAAACTTTAACATCGGCACCATCAATCGCACTACTTCTTCGGCGTAATCCGCAAAACCTTCTTTCAATTCACGCGCGTAACAAACCAACATCTCGCATGCAGAGGCTTTATCTTCCAAACCTGCTGTTTTAATTCCAAAATTTTGTTGTTCTCCTAGTGAAACAAACTGCCAATCAAGATCACTTTCAATGCCTTCCATGTCTTCATTATCTAGTAATGCAACTTCCGGTTTCATAGCAGCAGTTCGTAATACAGGTCCCATCACCAGCGGTAAGTACTGCTCAAATTGTTTTCCTGTAGAGAGACAAAAATACAGAAAATAAAATTATACATTTTAGGAAGTTTCTGTATTTCAGGAACTGTAGTTATTAAAACAACTTCTTGTATGTTTAGAATCCGTTTTATCTTACCAAGAATTTTACAAATTCTTGCCCAAGCAGATATAAGATAACTGGTTTGTGGATCGTCATCCGGAAGATCACCTTCTGAATGCGTTTTCAGTAACATATCCATAACATCGCTAGCATCGGCAATAAACTGTTAAAATGTGAACGATTTAAATGGCAATACTTATCTTCTAAAAAAACAAAACAAAACAAGTCAAAATTTATCAATTACTTTTTCTGGACCAACAGCTAGACCTATGAGACTGACACATTCGATAGTTTTGCCTCGTAACATTTTGTGTTCTTGTTGATTCGCATTTTTTATTATGTACTTTAAACAAGGCATTAATCTGTCATAGTAAGTTACGAATTGTTCTTCACAAGTATCAGCAACTGAAGCGATTGTTGTGACAACCTGTATAGAGACAGATACATATATAGCGCGAAATACATGTAGATATTATATGTAAATTCTATTCTATTTCTTTTTTTTTTTTTTCAAAACTATAGTTTGTATATTTAATTATGATTCAACACACTTGTTCAATCACGAGCTTAGTTCCTTTTTCTACCAATTCTTGAAACTTAGCAGTTAATATAGATTCAAGTTTGCCCATTATAGCATTAAGATATGGTGTCAGAATATGCTTCGGACATTCTTCACTGAAATTGACGAGAGCAGCACCGGCATGCGCTTGAACTCTAGGATTTTCGTTATCGTCCAACACCATCAATAATCCAGGAATGACTTTATCATGAAACTTCTTCTCAAATATAGGCGAAAAATCCGTTGACATTTGTCCCACAGCATTGCAAGCGGCGTATCTTACACGAGGATGCTAAAAACAAAAAAAAGAAAAAGAAAAACAATATATTTTTTGTTCTGACCTCTTCATATTTATATAAAACTGTATATATAGTTAAATAGAAATTTTTATATTTGAAAATTATCTTATATTTAAGATTGTCTTAAGATACGTCTTAAGTACTTACTGGGTCTTGAAGATATTGTATAACACCATCCATTATTTGTGGTAAAAGATCTTGCATTTGTTTATGGCACCCTTCACCAACAGCTGATATAGCCATGAGCGCTGCATGTCTAAATAAAAAAAATATATATTGTTTTTACTTTTTTTACTACTGTTTTGCAAAACTTATTTCTATGTAAAAGGCAAAAAAAAAATAAAAATTATTTATAGAACATTGAAAAAACTGTATGTTTTAAAACTATAGCAATTATACAGAATAATTGCCAACTCTCTTTTAAACATCCAACAAGAATCTCAAATTCCAACTACTAATACAGCAATGGAAAAGAGTTATCTTGATGGTTTACTCTATCACAGAAGTAACGCAATTACTTACACAAGAGTATGTAACTGCTGACTTTTCTGTGACACTGTTATAATTATATGTATTTATATCTACAGTTATATATTAAACATCATATATAAAATATAATATAACATATAGTATAACACCACATACCTGTATTTCCAATCACTGTTATTTAACATGGAAGGTATATTTTGCACAATTTGTGGGAGCATAGTTTTACCTCCCAAACCGCATGCCAATCTATCTAAAGCGCTTTCAGCAACTACATTATTACTATCGTTATCTTCTTCAATAATTTCATCAGAGAAACTCCATTTTTCGTCTTCTTCTAAATCAGTCATCATCTTCAGTACCAATGGCACTAACGACGAGATATATTTTCCACCAATTTTCCGTACCATCGCTGGTGCGGTTTCCGCCAAAGTTACCAAAACTTCAAGCGCTAACTGCCTCCAGGAATCAGACATATCTTCGTCGGAAAATACAGTCATGCACATTTGCATTATATTATCTAATTGTCCCCTGAGAAATTTTGGTGTAGTTTCAGCAAGATCTATTAATACTTTTAAAAGAGCATCATCGTCCTGCTTTTCTATAGACAACGCAGTTACTTGTACAAGCGCTGGAAGTAGCTCAACAAAATGTTTGTGTATATTTTCTTCTTTCTCATGTAATGCTATAAATGCTCCAATAGCTCTTACTGCTTGAAATCTGACCTATGCGGCACAAACAATTGCAACTTTATTAGTTTCTCTTTCTTTTCGAAGTAAAAAAACTTAGTAATTTGGAAAATATATTCAGTTAAGAAAAATTATTAATATAAAAATTACAACTAAAATTTTGTATGCCCCGTATCTGTCTGTAAATTAGTACTTTACAAGTTACAGTCATCAGAAAGCATATTTTATAGTTTTGGAAGAATTATGTGACGAGCAATTTAATCTTGTCATAACTCGTGTATCTGTCTTCCAGTAGACTTAATAAAGACAAATAAAAATTGCATATTACCTCATAATTTGCCATATCTAGAACGGATTGTTGTAACATTTGTTTTATTAGATCGAGATAAGTTGCTTGTTGATTTCCGAATACACCTGGGACGGATCTATGTAAATAAATTTTACATTCACATTAATTTTTACTTCACTCGCAAATACTATTTCAAGTGAATTAAAATTAAAAGGATCTTACGTGAACATACGAAGTGAACTTTCTTTCAATGCTGGTACTGGACTATTTGCACACTGAAATAGGAACTGCAGAAATTCTGGCCATTGATTGTTGCCATCTTCATCTATTAGATTTCTAGCAACTTCAGCCACAACCTCACAGATTTTACGTCTTATAGTTTCTGACTGTTCATTTTGAACTGACAATAAAAGTTGTTCCTTTAATTGAACTTGAGCTTCTGGTGGAATCTGAAATATGTCTCAAATCTATTTTAAACTGACCTTTGACTTAAGATATCTCCAAATAGAATGTGATAAAAAGTTCCAAAAGATATAAATAGTAATAATGTGTGACAAGAATATTGCAAAAACGTGTTTATTCTCATATAAAACAAAAAATCTTAATAACCACCTTAGGATAAAAATCCATAAATTCTGAAGAAAATAGGCGACGCAGTAGTACTGCTGCCATTGTCCGCACTTCTTCTGCAAGTGAGCCATTGCAAATAGTACTTAAAAGGTATGTCACCTTACTTTCCACTGGAAGATTATTATACGCATCCTAAATAATCCCAAATATTAAAAAGTTATTTTTCAATTTTTTATTATGACAAGTATTTTTATAAAGTACAACAATATTAATAGAGCGTTATTTAACAATATCTATAATTAAATGAGCATATGTCTTTGTCCATTGTTACATATAAATAGAAGATAAGAAAGAAAAAACTTTATATGTGAATATAACGTCTATATAAATAAAAAAATCAAAATTAATTTTATTACACAACAAAATCAAAACTTATTTTGCAGTATGTATTGTAACCAGCACACGTGAATATTCGGCGAATTATGTTTGACACGTGATCGGGCCGTGAGTCAAGGTAAAAGGCAAAACGTATGTGTGCATATGTATATATGTACATATTTATATATATGTGTATATATATATATAATACACATGTAGTACAGCGAGTATAAAAGAGAAAAGACGTAAGTCGTTCAAATCAAAGTGTAATCTAATTACACAATTGTCAAATTAGTAAACGAATAAGGACAACACGTGTGCGGTCAGTTTTGCAGTTATCGCCAGAAATCGAGCAAGTACCCAGCGTAGGCGGGAAAACTGGATGCGTCCTTCGGCGAAGCATACAGCGAACCTTGCTACGCGAAGCGCACAAGACGCACGCGCGTGCAACAATATTTTTCACCCAGGACACATCATGCATATCTCCTTGAACCCGAGTCTCGTTATCTAAAAATTCACCCGAGAAATTTGCGAGTTGCGCGCAATGACGGACTCAGCACGCGCGGTGTCCGCATGCGAGACACCATTTTGGATTTTTTTTCTTGGTCTTCTCACGCGAACAGTCGCCACATGCGATCGAAATTCGCTGAATTGCCTCGCGACGTTAGTTTTCATCGACTATCGCAAACGAGTGGTTTTCACCCGATCAAGAGAACCGCGCACGCGGGCTGCCGGCGTAACATCCACATGCGAGGTCTTGACAACACGTCGGCAACGTGGTCCGAATGTGATTGCGACATGTTGCAAAGATTCGCGGTCTCACGTGCAATTGCATCTGCATCAGGCGTCGCGACAAACCGATTCTACATACCTCCGCTTGAGTTCGAACATCATTATCTGTGCTGAGGAGTGTATTCAAAAGCTGTTGAAACTGACCGAGATCCACCGCCATTGTCGCCGAACGAATAAAGCTCTGAATCAACGCGCACTGACTCGAGCGATCGTCGTTTGATCAAGTGCCGCCATCTGTCGCGGAATGAATGGCCGCGTTCAGCAGAACCAGAGAGTAGAGAGAAGACTTAGAGCGGCCAGGGACATATGAGACACTGTAATGGCTTTATCGCCCTGTAAGCAAGCGCAATGTCCACGAGTGGTAGACATTAGCAACTACGTCACCATGTTAACGAGCGACTTGTCGGTGCGAACGCCACAAATGAACATGGTTCTATTCCGTGCTATGTCCACAAGTTGCCGTCCTATTCTGTGCTACGTGCACGAGCAAACAAAATAAAAAAAAGTTTAAAATTTCTTAGTTTAAAATAAAACAAACCAACTTATTTCCCTTTTGAAAACATTAATTTGTCTCGTACCAAGTTACACATGTATGTACATGCGTGTGCTGTATTTTTTAACCACACCAGAAGCAGTACTACTGCATCTGACAGTCCTCAAAGTGGGACGGAAAAATATACACACAATTCTACATATTATATAACAAAAAATTCTATGTACAACCTACAAACACGTTCTAATTTCTCAACTCTTCTATTTACGTACCATTCCTAAACCTACAAAACACTGCCTCCACTAATGAAAACATTTTTATTTCACAGGATCTGATACAATATCAGGTTGCTCTTGAAACTTTGATGAAATGAACTGAAATGTTCTAACACATGGTCGTAGGTCTACTTTCTATCATGTTATATATCTCCACAAGTTTTAATTATCAATTCCTGATAATTTAAAAATAAGATAAGTGTAGTAGTGGCTATTCATCAATTTGCGAAAATGCGAAATTATAAATAAAAACTCGCATAGATTTGTATTTCACGCGCGAAACTGCAAAACATCCCGTTGTAACATCTGTCGTTATATATGGCAATTTTATGTTTTTACACGCGTGACGTTCGCTGTTAGCCGCGATCAGTTGATTTATCACAAAAGATATTACAGAATAAACTTTTCAACACGTGTATGTACATACACGCGTATATTTGCACATCAAATGCGTTTTTATTCTATCTTTTGTATGTACCGCGCTTGCAAAAATCAACGAATCTCTAATACAAATAATTTTGAAAAAATTTATTACAACATATACATGAGCGCAACATAATGCAGTGAAAAATTGGTTGTTTTTTTTATCGTTCGTAAAAGAACAACGTGAAATCTTGTAGATACATTAAAAAAATATAATAAATAAATGCATAAAAAACTATGATGGTTTACGAACGAAATCTTGGCACGCCTGACATGTTTCTGAACGGGGAAATTCAACTTATGAAATTTCGACATGCGGACTTGAATGTAACAATTATATACGTACAATTTGTATGAAAAATGTCTTATGTAAATTGAACAGTAATATTTATGTGCGGAGATTACAATAAGTATAGATTCATCGTGGCAATATTTAAAACAATGTTACATTATTTTTAACAAGTCTTTAATTTTACATTATCCGTTCGCGCTTTGAATAAGGAAATAAAAAATGTCACTTTTGCTTGCGCGGGAAGTTGAAATTTAATTTCAGCAGCTTAAAAAGGTAAATTTGAGGATTAAAGACTAAGATACAGGAAGGATATGATTACGCTCGAACACCATCCACTCATTTGCAACGTGGCACATCGCACTATGGCAGTCTATAGGAGAATGATAGATGAGCTAACTATGCTGCAAAGCGAGCTTCAGCTTTTTGCTGAAATAATCTCAGACAAGGATTTTCGACGTGGTGCCGTGGTCCGCTGAGTATGCGATAATGGCATTCGCGCGCGCGCGCGATTAATGCGTTATTACGCGCACCACCGCCACCGTCGTCCTTATCGTCGTTACGCTGCTGTTATCATTGTCCTGTTTAGCTTTAACTATTCGTCGCGCCCTACAAGCCCTAAATATGAGGTGCGCGCATCCAGGGAGGTTTCGTCAGTCATCTTAAGCCGATTCTCAGTGAGTTATCTTCATAAATTTTCAAAGAACCATCAAGTGCGTTTATATGTGTAATATACGAAGAGAGATGAAACATACGAAGCATAATCAATTAAAATCGACTGTTGTACAAAGTTTATAATCTACTCATCGATGTAAAAGTTCGATTATTTGTGTCCTTCTATATGTTGTAGATTTTCTTCGACGGTTTGCGGCTCAAGACTCTTTTTGTCTAGAACGCACTCGTTTCGATTCAGTCGCTTGTTGAGCGCGCGCAAATTTCTTTTCGCAAGATTGTACTTTTCCAAACCACTGTTTAACGCGTTTTCAACGTTAGTTATGAATCTTTCGTCCAACACCGCGATGTAATCATTCATCCGCGTCAATGCGTCCTGCAAACGACTCTGCAATCCCGTGTTTGTCTCTTTCAATCTTTCGTTGGCACATAGCAGATCGTTCGCTTTGAGCCGAAGATTGAAGTTCGACTTCCTCGAAGCGGCGAGCTCATCTTTTAAGGCCGTCCTCTCGGATTTCAGTTCATTCAATTCTTCCTTCAACATCTCGAATCGTGACCTCAGCGCCGTCTTCTCGGTTCTCAGATTCATCAGTTCGAGTTTCAAAGCCTGAATCTCGTCCGTCGCTGTACGAAGGTCGATCTTAGTTTTCTCGCTGTCCGTCCGACTGGAATCGAGACTGCCACGCAGAACATCTACTTCCAGCTTCAGCGCCCCATTCTCGGCCACGAGCCGATCGATATCGACTATCGCGGAATAATCTGTTTTATCTTTGTATGTATTTGGAAAATGATCGGGATAATCGCTCATCTTTTTCTCGCGATCGATATCTACGATCTGAAATTTTCTCAAGCGCGGATCGATGATTTCTTCGTCCTTAGGTCTATTCGTCGAAACCAGCGGCGAATTCTCCGATCTGTCTTTTGTGCGAGCAAGTTCCATCGTAATCCAGGAGTTTTCGAACCTCAAATTCGCCCGCTTTAGTTTCAAAGCCTTATTGTTGGCTCCCGAGCTCTTTAGTTCAGCCTTCGGCGTGTCTTTGATCTTCGCTTTGTTATCACGGCCGGCACATGTATCAGATTCTACTTTGAGTTCTGTTTCGCCGTCCCGCCGCTCCTTGCCAATTTCGACCTTTACGTTCGTACGCATGGCATCCGAACAATCCTGCTTGTATGTAATCTCGTTACGAACGTCCGCGAATACGCGCGCGTCCTTCTCAGGTTGGTCTCGCATATCGATCTTTCTTAAGCGATTTCTGCATTGATCGTTATTTTCGCCGTACTTGGCGCTCTGATCGCCACCGAGCATTCTGCCGACACTCGCGTCGTCTCTCTCCGGATTCATTTCGCACCTTCTCTCGTCGCAGATAACTCGAAGAAGAGCGTTTTGAGCTCTCGCTTTGTCATTATCGACTCTTGATTTATTCAATTCCATGGAAAGATATTCATTTTCCGCTCTCGCTTTATTCAACCGTTCCTGCAGAGCGACGTTCTCATCATCGAGCTCATTAATACGCGTCGCCAGCTCGTTTTTTTCAGTCAACAGCATTCGTACGCGGTTCTCAGTCTCGGTGTGCCGTACGGACAGCGTATCCAAATCGCCGACGATTCTCGAATTCTCTGCTCGCAGACGCGCCATTTCTACGCCCGCGTCATCGAGCTCCGCTCGCGTTCGCTCCAGCTCCGACTTGAATTTCTCCGCGGCATGTTTGTTGCTGTCGGCTGTCGGCTCCTCCTTCAATCTTTCCTCGGATCCAATACGCTTGTTGTAAGCCTCGTTCGCGCTTATTTCGGTTCTAGTTGGCTCTTTCGCTTCCAAATATCCCGATTCATCCGTCTGCTGATTTCGCGCTTGACAACTCTGCGAATAACGCTCGCTATTATCTCGGTCGTTCTCTTTCTCTTCTGAACTTTTCAATTTGTCCGGTTGTACCTTTTGGATGCCAAGTGCCTCAATTATACTTTTCAGTTTCACATTTTCGTCGGAAGCGATCTCAAGTTTCATCCTCAGCTCTTCCACCTCAGTCCTGAGGATTTCCGCCAGCGCGTCCCGTTGGGTAATAATATTCTCAATTTCCTTGTCTCTCTCGCGGAGAATATTACGCATCCCTTCCGCTTCCCCTAATAGCGTCTCTTTGTCATCGTGAAGGCTCTGCAATTTTTGTCTCACCGCATCAATTTCGGTTTTCATCAGTTGCACTTCCGTGACGCGTTGCTCGGAACGTTCGCGTTCGCGCGACAGCGTCGATATCTCTTGTTCCCGTTTCATTATGTCCTCGCGCAAACTATCGCTCTCCTCGCTCATAATGGCAATAATCCTCTCGTATTTCTTACGATCGCAGTCCAAAGTCGATCGTACGCTTTCGCATTCGCCGTTCAGCGCGTTCTCACGCTCCGTCTTCTCCGCCAATTCCAATTTCAGACGCCCGACCAAAGTTTCGAATTGTTCGATTCTCTCGCGTAAACTCGCTCGATCGTCGAAAAATTCAAGATTCTTCATCTTGCAGCACATTTGCTCAATCAAGTTCTCGAGTTCTTCCATTTTTTCCATCTCGTTCGCGTTAATCATCCCCAACGGAGTCTCTTTTACAACGGCTATTACCGCGGCCGATTTTCTCACGATGTCTTCGAGCTCCACGATTTTCGTTGTGTATTGCGAGCCGCTGATTCTGCAATACTTATCGTCCATCGGTTTTATCTTCGATTTTCCAATTTCGCTGTCGAGTTTCTTCAAGAAATCGTTGAATAACGAGGCTGTTAACAAATACTTATCGTACGGGGCATTGTCGCTCGTTGATCGCTCGTCTACCAACGCGTTCGACCGTCGGAGCTCCACGAACAGCACTTTCAGGTTCACTCTCAAATCGATCACTTTCTTCATGTATCGCAAACAATCTGGATCGCCGGCGACAATGATCGCCTCGCGATCACTCTTCGAATTGTTCTTCAAATCATTTATCAAGTTCTCCACGTGTCCGATAACGTCCGGACGTCTATCTGTGACGTCGAAATTCTCGCTGACGCTATTCGCATTTTTGCTGATAACTTTCAACCGGTCCAACTTGCTCATCAATTGTTGCACAAGTTTGTTCAATTTTCCAATCTTCTTGCGATATTCCGCGCTGTTGTCGCATTTGGAGCGCAGTGTGGCTTTCAACCGGTCTAACTTGTGATGTAAATTTTTATTTTTCGCCTTAAACCTGTACAGATACTCGTTGACATTCACGAGCTCCTCGGACAGACTAACTACCGTTTCGACAATTTTACCGATCGCGTTCGCGAACACCGCCTCGATCGTTCGATCGCTCATCGCAAACTTCCTCAGCTTGTCTTTGAGTTGATTGAGTGCGACACTCGTCTCGTCCTCGGCCTCTTTTTTCGAAACACACTGGATTTCGTTCAAACATTCCTTCTCGCTCAAAAATCCATCGCCGATTCTGATAATCTCGTTTCCTATTTCGCATACGCTGATACGCGCGATATCTTCTTTGGTTTTCGTCAAAACTTGCCTCAGGCTCGTCACTTCATTCTCTAACGCGTCGTTCGCCTGCTCCAATCGGCTAATCTCTGTCTTCTGATGCACGATCAAAAGATCGGTTTGTTGATTATCATTTCCATTGTTGTCATCTGCGCGCAGAGCCATTTTCATTCGCCAGATATTGCTCTTTAGTTTCGCGCTGTCGCTTCGCCATTCCTTTATCTGCTGCATCACATTGTGCAGCTTATGTAACGTTGCCGCAGCTCTTTTGGCAATTCTTATCTTCTCATCGATAACGACATCAAAAGCGATCACTGGCAGATATTTGTCGAGATATTCGTCGCTCATCATTGTACTTTAGATTGTATTAAGGTGACATAAATCTATAATCAATATTTACATGATGATCATCGTCACAATATATTTCTATCGTTAATTATTATATATAACCTTACTTTTATTAATTAATTAATTAATTAATTTGTGGAAGTGATGTTAATTTGGTGTTAACTTTATGTGTGTTGCTTAAAAATTCTTGCCATGTGATTTCGATAGAAGTTTAATTCGTAAAACAATACTTGACAATTTTTCCATGTTGGTGCGCCATAAAAGAGTGAATGTGTATACGCGCGAACGTAAAAAAAATCGATTTTCTCACGTGCGTAAGAAAAATATAAGCACGTTTTTTTTTTGTTTTTACTGAGTGCATAAATTCAGCACGCACGTTTCATTGAAACGTCTGCAAAGTCGCGCAATAATATCTGTATTTATTATATGCCTCGCAAAAACTTGCGCGTTGTTTCTTTACACCGATTCGATTAGTAAAACGCTGATTTTGCAGCGACTAACGCGGCGAACACCAAGCAAAAAAGGGAGCGCAAAGTTTCGCAAAGTTCGAAACCCTAGCTCCAGCGCCCTGTGTTTTCTCCTCCTTCCTTTGCAATTACCGCGCAGATTTAATTGATGACGGGCCCTCTCGATAAGTTCTCGAACAGAACCGAACCGTGGTCCAAGTACTCTCGAAACTCTCGAAACTTAAGAAGCGTTCAGTATCGCTGCGCCTCCGGTCCCTCAATATCGGAACACCTAATAAGACTGTTCTAACGAGGACACTGCACCGAGCGAGCATACAGCGCGCAATTCAATTATAGCGACCGCTTAATTATGTGGGCCGTACGTAACCAGTACGCGTACTTCCGGTTTCTCTAGATACACGCAAACTTCGCACGAAGCGGAAGTTCGTTGAATAATGCGCGTGTCTCAATGTCTCTCCATTCGAAAGCTGTCATAAGCCACCGATGATAGTCTCGTATTACATACAATTCCCGAGAAGTGGGAAATCGAAATTCCCGATATAAACTTGGACACACTGTGTCAGCACGTGTAGAGAGAATCTTATCTTTAAATTATTCATACATCGAAAAGACACGATTTCCCTTCTCTTCTCATTTGTTATCTCGAGAAACTTAAATTATTCGACACTTCCTCGCATTATTAATTCGAGTTGTATCGATCATATGGATGTTCCGTTAAACTCGCCGTCCTAATTCCGAAAATGCATGACCGACGTTTCTTTTTAAATACGAACTTCCTGTGCGAGGCACGTGCAATTTTTTTTTTCACACACATATAAGATTTTATCTGACGTCGAGCGTTCTTCGCAATTGTACTGTAATAATGATCGTATTTATGTCGCGACACCACGTTGCAGATTATCCACAACTCGCACGACCTGAATTATAATATTATATACCTTGACATGTGTACCTTCACACGATAATGTTCGAAAAGGTTTCGCGTCAAATTATTAGACGTCGAGTAAACCGAGTAAACTCAGCGCATATTCCACATATCGAGCGCTTCGAGACTGGTGACAATTGTAAAATTATGCATGAACGTGTCAAACAAGCCATGCAAAAAAAAAGGTTAAGCGTAATCCTGAAAATTGCATCAGAATTTGAAAAAAATTGACCAGGTCATGAACGATCAATACGCACCGCCGTTTTGTTCATGCGAATGCCATGCAGCACGGCCGCAAACACCGTTCGAATCGCCGCCGTACTGTTGCTGCGAATATAATCCTTTCAGCGACAATACGAGAGAGTCGGAGATCTATGATCTGTCGTTCGCCTTGCGAAAACTCACAATAATGAAGTGCCAGATGAAAAAGTGGCGCATAGAGAGGCTGCAACTCGAGAGCGAAAATAGGTCTCTGAAACAAGCCCTACGATCATTCGGTATCGATGTTCCACCTCATAAGCGAATTTTTCTTTCTTCTTTGCTCTTAGTGCGCTGCTTTTTTTTGTGTGTGTACGTATGTGTGCATGTGGTGGCTGTCAGTACTGGAAATCTATAGCACGTGTGACTTGTAGTATAGATTTTTAGTACTGCCAGTGAATGTCGGAACGCACAGTCTTTGTGTGTGTTCAAGCCACGCGGAGAGAATAATTTTAGGACAGTGCTTTTTTTGGCGCGCCACGTTCCACTTACGGAATGTTTTGCATAGAAGGTTTCACGGTAGAATTTATTTTACATAAGTCAGTCGCGTCGCTATTTTGATCGAAAAACGTCGAGTGCAGGATATTAAATGATTTGATGAATGAATTATCATTTTTAAGAATTTCATTTTTAGTTTTTAATTCCGCATAATTCTTCTGGGATGTTTTTTCTCGGTCGTCGTAAAAAAAAGAGAGTAGAATTACGAATATATTTCCGACGGCCAAATGATTTCCATACAGGTGCGAAGCTTGACGAGGTATTGGGCCCTGATCCCCTGCTCGTGCATTACCGCGAGGAAAACGAAAGACTGCAGAATGCAAATGAGGGACTGACGGAAAAAGTTCGCAACCTCGAGGAGAGTCTCGCCGAACGAGATTGCTGCGACGATCCGTGTGAGAAAGTTAAATACGTGAGAGAGAAAATAGCGGCGCTGAGAGAACGTTTCGCCGACGAGAAAAAACAGTACACAATTGCCAATTGACTATAAAATGTCGCTTGCAGCGTATTTCTCGTTGCGTATCATTTTGTTAAACGGTAGAGCGTTTTAAGAGCGGGAAAGGAAAAAAAGAAAAAAAAATAAGTAAAGAAAAAACTCTCCGCAAAGATTAATAATCGGAACCGTTATATTGCGCGCGAGATAATTAGCATATTAATTCTGTTTTACGTTTTGTATCTAAACTTGCGTACCTAATTTTAAAAGAGAAATCAATCACGGTTCATTTGCTCGCGCATAATAGTAGCGAATCATCTGTCTTCATTAAACGCGGAACGTCAATATAATTACGTTGCAAACTGTTGATATCGCGGTAGAATGCGAGATACGATATCGCAGCTGAAGCTGAAACTGGCGAAAGCCGAGGAGGATAGTTCCTGCGCGGCAGTAAACCGTTTGAGGGCAAAGCTTCGCGAGTTAATGAAAGATGGTCAGAAGGCCGATCAACAGGTGCCCATGGTTGTCGAGAGATCAATGCAGACATTAGCGGATCTCTCAAAGAGCTACGAGGATCTGCGAATAGAGAACGAGCGTCTGCAGACCGAGCTCACGCAAATTCGCCGTTCGATGGAGGAAGTTGCCGCGTCGTTTCAGGAAGGCACTGTCGTTCTTCCGTCCGCAGACGAGGAATCGATAGACACATCGGCACTATTGACTCAACTGCGAAACTGCGAAACACTTCTCGCTGTATGTAGAATGCAATTGGACGAGAAAACGGCGTACGCGGAAACTCTATTAAGTGAACTCGAAGTACAAAAAGCGTCTGTCGCCGCGTTGGCTTTAGATTTGGATCGAATGACTGCTAGTTACGAGGTCGTCTTGAACGAGATGATTGAAGCGAAAAAAGAACTAGAAGGAAGAGAGGAAGAACCTGAAGAAGTTGAGGAACCTGAGGAGCTTGACGATAAGGCATGTTGTTTTGTTTTATGATGTTTGCAGTATTATTCGCGCGATTTAATATTAATAAAATAATTGACTGAATGTTTTATGACAATATAAAGACTTTTGTTTAATCGAGATGAGACAAATGTCAGAATACGTGTTTATATCTGTTTGATTCTCTCTCTCTCTCTCTCTCTCTCTCTCTCTATGTCGCAAACTCCAGTATGCATGGCAATTGGACGTTTGTTTGTAGATTACGAAGCTTCTTGGCAGCCTGCGGCGTTCTGAACTGACTGTGCTAGGCATGAGTAAGTTGCAAAGCGAGATCGAAGATATGAGGTCCCAACTGCATAATCTCGAAGCAGAGAGAAAAGAACTTCTCGACGAATTAGAGATCGTGAAGGGGATAGCGTCCGAGAGAGATCTCAATGATCGAATCATCGAGCTATTAGAGCAAAAGAAGAAAATCAAAGATGATTGCGCGGCAAAGTTGGCGGTGGCGCAGGAGACGATCGATACGTTTGTAACACAGGAAACAATTCTCAAGAGAGAAATCGAAGGGCTAAAAGTTCGCGTGGAAGAGCTGGAGATTTCTCGAGAAATGGAGATAGATCACAAAGATAGAGTGATCGAGCGTGCCGACGATGACGAATTAATACGCAAGATACAAGAAATGGAGGATGAGTTAGAAAAGCGAGCGGCCGAAACGAATCAATTGAAATTAGAAAGAACAGCTTTGAAAGACGGTCTCGATAAACTGCTCGAGGAAATAGATAGGCTGAAGGTTGAGAACAGTCAACTAAAAGACGAAATTGTTGTTGTTAAAATCGAGAGAGAAATTCTGACAGCCAAAGAAGAAAGCTTGAAATCTGAGAATAGTCTTCTTAAAGACGAATTGTCTAAGACAAATGCAGCGCTAGATAACGCAAAGAAACAATTGAACGAGCTTAACATCGAGAACGAAGTTCTTCGGGAAGAACTAAAATTGGAGAAGGTAAATAATAACAAGTTACTCGGGGACTTGAATGCTTTGCAGGGCGAAGTGGTAAAGTTGAAATTGGAGAACAGAAAATTGTTGCAAGAGACAGATGATAGAAAAAAAGAGCAAACGAAATCACTGAACGAAATAGAAACTCTGAGGAAGGAGATAGACAATACAAGTAACGAATTAACGAGAGCAAATAACGAAGTTGCAGATTTGCGGATGGAAATGGCCAGGTTAAATAATGAACTGAAGAAAGCGAAAGTTACAAATGAACAGCTACTGGCGGACATTTACCGAGTGGAAGCAGAGAACAAAGCCATTAAGACGGAAGC